>OMKL01137150.1:0-12786 GCA_900302295.1 Parasudis fraserbrunneri
CCCCCCCACACCTATTCCCTTCATCTATTCAGCTCCATTGAGGCTGTGGGTCGGGGGGTCAGCCTCCCCCAGCATTGAAGCGGTGCTGGTTCGGAGCAGCGGCAGCAGTAACCAGCAGCTATCACACTCATCCCCACTGTGTTTAGATTATGAGAAACAAACACATCAGAGTCCTCGCTGTAAACACCAAGTTCCCTGAGGAGCAGGGCCCCGAAACGCATTCTGAGGACAAACAAAGACAAGGCTTTTTTTTTATATGAAGCTCTGAGACCCCCCCCCAAAAAAAAAAAAAACAACAACAAAAAATATTAAAGAAAAGTCATGTGCCACATATCAATGCAAGTTCTTAAATCCCTTGCTTTCGGAGGCAGATAAAAGGGGAATTACATTTATTTTTTTTATTTTTTTTGCCAAGGCACAGTCATTTGTTATCTTCATTTGTGGTGGCACAGCTTGAATTAATCATGGTATTTTGACATAACAGCCGCCTTGTGCCCCCGTTGCCAAACTCTCGCTTGGTCTAAAAGCTGATTAGCAAGGGAGAGGTTTCATTCCCGCTTTTGAAACATTTTAAGAAAAATGTCTTGCAGTAAAAAAAAAAAAGAAAAAAAAAGAAAAGAAAAAACGTACCCTGTGTTTTTTTTTCTTCTTTTCATCTCATTAGTCCACGTCTCTGTAGGCGAACAGCTCCTTCTATCCTTGGTTGCTTCCTTCAGTGATCAGTTCATTGTCAAGACAATGACAAACTAACATAACGACAGATGAGACATTACTAACGGCAAACAAAGAAACGTGAATCACATCACCCTCCCCCCCCATCAGCCTCTGTACGACTCTTTTCACAGTTCTCGTCATCAAAGCCCGCCTTACCAAGATTGACAGCCAATCAAATACCTATTACATTATCAGAGACCGGATGCGACCATAACAAGGGGAACTTTTTTCCGTCTTGTCAGTTAGGAGAGTTGGAACAAATCAAGCTTGTTCTTACGGCTCTGTGCAGAGTGCTGAGCGAGAATGGGCAAGGTTTGTGTCGCTTTACAAGATTATTTTTGGGGTGGGGATGTTGTATCATTTCTGTTCCTTTTCCAGAGTGCATCCCTGCTACTGCATGAAAACTCGTACTTTTGACATTTTACGTGAATTGAAAGTTGACGTGCCCTTGGTATGCTGAGTAAGTACCCTGACTGCATGGTTCAAGAAAACCACTCAAAACATAATGGTTTACCAGAGCAGAATAATAGCTAGCTTTCCTGCTTTACAACAAATGAGTTCTGTCTCATGTGAATCCTTAATTGCGATATCAAATTGGCATCTTGGTTCACGTATAGTCTGGCTGTGTTGCATGTTTTCATCTATTGTTTTTGTTTTGTTTTTTTGTGTTCTTGTTTTTTGTTTTTACATGTGTCCATAGTGTAGGCTTGTAGTGTAGTGTAGTGTAGGTTTTTTGCTTTTTATGTATTTCTAACTATGGCCCATGTATTATAAGTAGCATTGAGTGGTGGGGGTGGTGGTTGTGTGTGTGTATTTAGAAAATCTGAAAATCCCCAGGCATAGGCCATGTACACAGGTCGCCTAGGCCCCAGGGCGCCATCCGCTAGGGGATGTTGGCCAGGCCAAAAATAAGTCTTTGAGGGTAAATAAAAATAAAAACCTGCAGACATTAGACACAGGCTGTCTCAACTTCAGTGCTACAGTGAGGATACAGGTGTCATCTGACACTAGAGATCTGATTTAAATTTAATGAGGAAAATTCGATACAGCCATTCTCAACAGGTGGAGGGGGTGGCAGTCTGAAATCTCGCCAAGGGCTCCAAATATACTAGGATGGGTCCTGTTCCTCACCTTTCTACCACCAATTTCTTCCTTCACATTTTCACAAGGAGAGATCAATTTTCAGTCATACTGACTCCAGAGACACATGTAGAGTTGTATTTATATCCCTGAACGACTGTCTGGGATATTATGGATTTACCCAGACCGCCGCAGCGGCAGATCCTTTGTGTGAACGCAATAAGTCGAATAGCTTTCATTCTAATATTTTCAAGTATGCTGTGCACATTTATGACTTCTAGAGGATGAACTCTGTTGATTTTGGTGACCCCATGACCTTTCCTCTAGTGCCAACATCAGGCTAAACTTTAACTATTTGAATTAGTGTATCTTGAATAGCTTTCATTCAAATCTTTTCAAATTTGCTCTGATCATACAAGACCCCCTAGAGGAAGGAGTCTATTGATTTTGGTGACCTCATGACCTTTTCTCTAGTGCTACCATCAGGCCAAACATTCATATCCTACTTGTGAACGTGACAGCTCGACTAGCTTTCATTCTAATCTTCACATTCAGGAACCCTATAGGATGAACTCTATTGATTTTGGTGACCCCATCAGGCCAAATGTTGGCCAAACGTTCAGGCCAAACGTAAAATTTTCATATTAGTGTAACAGCTTTCATTTGAATCTTTTCAAATTTGCGTTGCAAATTCATGACCCCTGAAGGATGAACGCCTGATTTTTGGTGACCCCATGACCTTTCCTCTAGAGCCACCGTCAGGCCAAACTGTGATCTTTAATGGATTACCTTCCTAACCCCTATTGTTAATCATCTCTTTCCATTATTGGCATGTTTTGGGAGTCATTTAATGCCGATTCATCACTATCATAGATCTCCAAAACCTGCTACCACAACGCTGTGCATAAAGCATCTGATAAAAAACAAGGAGGCTCTTCCTCAGAAGCCGTATCAGGCTCAATATCAGAGGCTGTATAATTTTCCCTGCATGAGCAAACCCGGTGATTATTTCTTATCTGTGTCCAGGAACAGTCTTCCTTCCTACCCTCAGTCCTACTAAACGGATATTGATTACAGACATTCATTCAGAGTAGCCAGTCAATATGGGGCTCCCGCACCGCGCTGCCAGACCTGTTACTCAGCCATGTCTTCAATGAAGCTTTAAAATGGCTTAGACAGCTCTTTTCATTCATCCCATTCTGAAAATGAAATGATTGTACCCATGTCATGTTCATTGCCGTGTGGTGCTGTCGACAGTGACACAATTTCCCTCAATAAAGGTCTTATTTTATGTGGGAAGGTGGAGTTATCCTATACTGTGTAACAGTGCACGTACAGTACCAATGCATGAACAAGTAAGGGACATACTGTATCCCTCCGAAGACATGAGTTGAACACACTTAAGGGGCTTGAAGTGCCAATTCTTGAACTCCACCTGACAAAGATCCTGTTTGGGATAGAAAAAAATTTAATTTGATCAACTATTTTGGGAGCATAACACAAAGAGTTGCGAGCCCTTCTTTGTGATATAGCTGAGTAGTTTCCAAAACATTGCATGGTAACAGCTTAGAAATTCCTTTGTAATTGCCCTGCCGTGGCCTGTAAAATGTATTGACTATACTGTTTCCATGGAATCATTGAGTAGTTTCTAAATGCAAACATGGTAACATTCTAGAAATGGCCCTATAACCAGATGAGGAGATGGAGCATTCATAATGCTAAAAATGGCAGCAACAACAAAACTACTTGCTACAAAACAAACATATTCAGAGAAAATAATTAAATGTGATGTTATTTTATGTTGAGTACAAATTTTTATCTACTGCATTTAGAGGTGAAATGTGAGTTTTAAAAATGTTTAAAATTAGTAACAATCTCTGCAGTGAGTGGTTGCCATGGTAACTAAGGGCTCTGTGGCAGAAACCACTGAATATATTTTTACTTGCATATTACTGATTAATTATCAGTGATTACTTAGTAATGACCAGTCTTTACTGTGTAATTAATGGCCTGTCATTTAAAGGGTTTGATTTGATTTGATTTCACTTTATTATCAGAATATTCTTCTGAAATTTGTCTTGCGTCCCAAGATGTACACTGTTTCACATCAACAACAAAACACAGCATTTAACCAAACAACAAAACAAATACTGCAACATATATTACATCAGACATTACAAATAAGTGGCTCCAGTTTGTCCACACAGGAACACTGAGGCCTAGTTAGAACCCAAACTCTGATTTAACAGTTTGACAGACTGAGGAACAAGAGTGTTTCTGCAGTATGTTCTGTCAAGCCTGTGGGAATCATCTACTGTTTGATGGCAAAAGCTGATATTCTTCAAGTAAAATGTGAGAGGGGTTGGAGACAACATTCTTTTAGTAGACACAGCTTGAAAACTTGACACGAACGTTGAACCCACAATCTTTGATCAGATCCGTAGCAGTCTAACCAGCCGAGCTTTAAGCTGGGAAAAACAATTACAGGATCTGTTTTTTTTCCCTCCAAATGACCTTAGTCTCCTAAGAAAGTAAATTCGTCGTAATACCTTGCTACAAAGATAATCTATATGTGCACTCCAGGATAAAGCAATGTCCACATAGATGCCCACATATTTACAGGAGGAAACTTGTTCAATCTGTGTGTTATGGACAGTAACTGGTGGAGGATACGAGTTCACCAGAAGACCAAAACTGTTTTCTTGTGTCTTCTTTGAATGAATAATAAGTGAATTCTTTTCACACCACTTCACTAATCTGTCCGTACAACACTGATGAATGCCAGGATCATCTTCAGTGCCGAGCAAAGTTCGGCATCTGAAAACTTCAATATCAATGTATTTCATTACATTGTATTTCATGTAATCAGTTTTACAATCGTCTGTGTGAAGTGTGAGGGGTAGAGGTGAACTCACACCACCATGGGGTTCTCCGGAGTTAATAACAATGGAAGTTGAATATATCTGATTAACATTAATTATCTGTATTCTGTTTTTGTAAGAAATTAGTACCACTGAATCAGATGAGGATTGACCTCCATTTGAATCGTCTTTGCCAGTAAAGAGCTCTGGCTGAATTGTGTTGAGTGCAGATGTCAAATCTAAGAAGAGAGCCCTAGCTGTAGTTTTGGCCTAGTCTAAATGCTTCAAAATTAGGTGTATCAATGTCACAATTGCATCTTCTGTGCGACAATTCCACTTACATATCATCACTGGCAGATGAAAACCACTTATCTCCAAAAAGTTACATTTTCAGGAATTCAGAAAAACCTCATTTTCAGATTGACATCCATGTATACATGTATGTCATACATTGGGTTTTCAATGTGTTTCATAGATCCTCGGGTCATGAAACTGGCTCACTTGATAGATACCCATGTAAACATTCATTCCAAGTAAAAACATGAAAATGACATGAAAATTGGACATAAGAGGTTTTCATCCGACAGCGACGATATGCAGACTGGTAAGTGTCCAGTTTGTCACCTACAGACTTAGTGAGCTGCTGAACCACAATTCTTTCTAACGTTTTCACAGCAATAGGGGTCAAGGCTACGGGACGGCAATCGCGGGGTTCCTTAGGACATGCTTCCTTTGGAGGAGGTATTATATGTGAGGTCTTCCGCGTTTCAGGAATCATGTGCGTGTCTATAGAACACACAAAAAAAAAATAGGTTGCCGCATAGGCACAGGCTCAGCTGCAAATGCTTTCAGAATAAATGCACTGCGATTATCTGGTCCTGTGGCCCTCCTCTGATTCAAATGTTTAAAAGTGCTCCTCTTGTCTGCCCGACAAAAACATAAATTCTATCCGACTGCACGGGTACCGCTGAATTAAGGATGTTAACAGCATGGTCTGAATTATTCCCTTTATCAAACCTAGAGAAAGAAATTCATTTCAGTTGATTTGCAAACTCCACCTCATTATCCGCCACAAATGCTTTCCGAGTGGTTGACAGTACAGTCATGTCCTTCATAGTGTCCCAAGTGTTTGTTATTGTTGCTTTTAAAAGCCTTTTCTAATTGTAGCTCTTTGCCTCTCATCATTTCCCCCCTTACATTGTTTTCTACACACTTGAATTCTCTTGTGTCCCTGTTCTTGAGGGCAATCTTCCTCAAATTCATAGTACGCTTATGCACATGTTGTTATTTGGATAGATTTTTATCTCCTCAGCTTTCTCTCTTTGGTTATCTCATTATTAAATCAGTGCGCTAACCCTCTTCAGTTTCGTCAGAGCCGTGTTGGTCCGCTTAACTTGCCTCCACCGCTGACAAGGGCGATTAATGAACCCGACTGGTAATCTCAAAGTGCTACTTAAATCAGCTAATAGCAGATGTGCAATCCATTCCTAATAGAGTTTTAAGTATCTGCTACAATGACCCCCGCTGATTACCGCGGGACATTTCAGTGGCCCGTCCTCATCATTTTGCAAATTTGTAGATGACCCGACCACACAGTGAAGAGGAGGGGCATGATTAGTCTGCATGCTGCCTGATTACATTTGATGAGTTGTCCATGTACTGTGATTACAATAATAATAACAACGGCACCACTCCAGGGATACCTCTCCTCCACTCAAAGGCTCTGGGCTGCTAAATGAAAAGTGCCCTGAAACCCAAGTTGTGGTGGAAATAAAACTTGCTTCATTGTGTGTACCAAATTTCTAAACATTTCACTTTAGTCGAACCATGTTTCGTTTTCAGAAGCCGACCTCCATTTTAAGTGCAGCAACAGGTAACCTGCTGTCTCTGCTGTCTGCTGTCACCACTGTTTTTCCTCCTGGTTGTCAGGCTCAATTCACTTCCGTTCGTTTTCAGGGGCCGGGTCTCAATATCTGAAATTGGCTTATAAACAAACTATGCCTGTGCATATTTCAGTAAATTAACCAATTCTTTGGTATATGACATTTCTTTGCAGTTTCATCACCTATGAAAAATAAAATCTGGATCCAGTCAAATTTGTAGTTTCTCAAATGGGTTTTTCGCCCCAGTGCCACTTCACTACGGAATGTCACTCCGTATGAAGTCACACTCGCAGCTGTGGAGGGCACTAATTAAGGGGAGGGATAAAAAAATTGCAATCTTTGGGATGCCCTCGCTATCATTGAATTGAATATTCACAATATTTATCACTGAATATTCACCGGAGGAAAAAGCAGCATAACCACCTGCAATTAAAAATATCACCAAAACAATATATAAAAAATTTTTTGTTTTGTTTTGTTTTTTTAAAGGTGAGTTTGAACTCGAGTATGAGCCACACATTCTGTAATTTTTTTTTGTAGTAATACATGTCATTTTAAAGTGCTTTTCAAGAAACTTTTACTAACTAAACTTTTGTAGCATTTGTTTCCTCCATTGTTCTGCATTTCTGTTTGCTATTTTCTTTTTAGGGGTAGTGGCAACTTTTAAGTCAGCATCGGCGCACACTTATTGTCAGTTTGGGGTGACCTTCAGTATGGTGAACCCTCCACGCAAATGCACAGACAGAGGCAGAGTGGATAGGGCAAGCATGTAGTGGATAGATTGAGATTGAGTCTTTGTGTCTGCTGTGTATCCCTGTGTCACCAAAAATAAATTTCTGTTAGAGCTGAACTACACCTTGCAATACTGCAGAAGGAGATAAGTTACTTTCTATAAACTGAAAATGGCAACATCAGCTCATGAAAACAGATACCTTTGACAAAGAATTTTCTTTTTCCTTTTTACAAAGAATTTCATATTGACAACCAGGTGGTGTTGGCAGTGGACAACAGAGACAGTGGTTGCTAGCTTATTTGTAATGTAGATGCCTTTAGCAGTAGTAAGGTAACTGGAAACCAGCAGGTTTTTTTCTTGCAGCACTACCACAGGCTTGAGTCAAATTGATGAAGGACACTCTTTTTTTAAAACAACGCGTGCTGTTGCAGGCTAGCAGGTGTTTCAAAAGATTTAAGGTCGTGTTTTTTGCAGTGGAAAGTAGGGGTCAGTAGGGGCTCCTCTCGCACTCTAAAAGGATGAAACGCCGCTTACTGCCCAGATACTGCCTCAGCTTCCTACCGGGCACATCCGGGCAAGAAGCGAGGAGAAACAGAAGACCCATGCTTCCCACACCCCTACAGTCTGGAATGTCTGCTCCACAGCATTGCCAAGTCCAGCTCAGAGGAAGGTTAAGCACTTTCTCCATTAACCTCATAGGTTGTGAAAAGAGAAAGCAGCAGTCGGCCTGTGTCACACCTGCCCTTGTGCGAGTGTATTTCAGAGGCTGCAAAGCCCGCAGCACTTACGAGCCTACAACGCTGGTGCTCTATGACATCCGCAGTTTGAGGAGGCGGCACAGGCATGACCCGGCTATCCCAGGAAATACAGCGACAGCTACGAGCGCAGCTGCTGACGGAATATTTTGAGATATGGGAACGAGAATGCAATCTTCCCGACCGAGGTGAGAGGATGGCTACAACAGGGTTACAGACTCCGAGTTTGCGGCTTCTCCTCCCCTGTTCTCAGGGGCGTTGGGAGACACCGTCGTCATCTCTGCTAGGAGCATTGGCGCACTTGGCAGAGATCAAAGAACTGAGTGAAACGGAGGTCACTGCTCCAGTTCCGGTTATTTCCCAGTTCCAAAGAAGGGCACGCCACAACATGAGACCGATTCTGGATTTGCATATCCTCAACGGTTTCATCCAGAACCGACCATTTAGAATTGCTGTCCATTTCCCAGCTGCTTAAGTACATCAACCCGGGGGATTGATTTTCATCAGTGGACTTGAAAGAAGCATATTTTCCCCAGCCACAGTAATTTCTGCATTTCCATCATTCCAGGGCCAGTCTGGCGGAGATGGCTTTAGAACCTCTCCGTCGTCTGGGTGCTCTTGAACCCAATTTCACACCTGGTAAAACTGGGATGGGTAAATGCAATCATACAAACATGTCTAAGCCACTCATTGTACATGTTTTGGCTGGCTGGTAGGTAGAGTGGAGTTCAGGAGCCAACGGCTGTTTGGGGAATACCCATAGTGCTAGCTTTGAAACTGTACACTAACTCATATGACTAGAGATAGATTTGTGTCTTTTGTTTCCTAATCAGAGATTGTAATTACACTCAAACGTCTGAATGTATGACGTCACAACAATTTACTAAGTGCTGGCAACATCAGCACAACTCATTAGAATTATGTTACCTGAGACACCTAGGAAGCGAGATGTTGGTCTCCCTGGCTACTTCCGTCATCAGCTCTCGAAAAATGAATGGAGTGGGATGTAAAATTGCTTATGCCATTTAAGGTAGAGGAGGCTTATTTGATTGAGGAACAACTTTGCAATGTTTAGGGTCATAGAGACGTAGTTACATTTTAAACTCAGATTGTCATGCCATGGATCTTTTTTAAATGTGATTTTTATTATATTTTGGGTGCATATTGATGACATGTTTCACCTTTTTTGACAACATACAGGCAATGAGGGTAAGCTAGGCTAACGATTTGGCTAGTTTTGACATCAGTTTTGACGAGCTGCCCCTCCACATTAGGAGGGCCCCCACACTGCCTGTCTTCAAATCACACCTTAAAACTCACTTTTACTCCTTGGCGTTTTAATCCCATCATGAGAGTTTTCTTCTTCCTCTGTGGCTTAGTGCTCTATGCATTTTCTTTTGTGTCTATGTCTGTGCTGTTGTGATTTTATTACTTATTGACTGTACAGCACTTTGGTCAACTTTGTTGTTTTAAATGTGCTTCATAAATAAAGTTGTCTTGTATTGTAACTATAGTTACAATAGTTAACTCATTGCTTTGTGGTTCTACGAATTAATTCAATCATATAAATGTACCTATCTGCCTCTAGCTTTGATCCCAAACCATCTGTCAATATTTCTAGGTTGCCAAAGAGGAGTGTATCATTTTTCAATTAATAACATCAAACCTGCACTGTGGAACTTTTTCATGAAAGAATATTTAGCAAGCTAAAATCACGTAGTTATGCAGAGTTGGGCTGAACAAGAGAAAACCCTCCTGACAGCGATGCATGAAACACAGTGAACTTGCCCCATACAAGCTCTTCTGGTCGGGCACAGTCACATCTCTAGAGCGTAAAATGTGAACAACACAAATGTACAACAGTGCCAAGAGTTACCTTGCTTAAAGAAATGTAGGCTTTTTTGTGGCCATTTTCTCTTAAAGTCAACTCAAACCACATGACATGTCTCCACAGGCTTCACAGACCCACAATGGAGCAACACCCCAACGAACATTATCCACCATGTTTAAACAAGGTGCAGTTACATCTCATGGCCACAGGGTGCCAATCTTCCATAGTGCAGCTTTAAAATCAAACAAATAACCTAGTCTAATAAAAGCATTTCAGTTGAATGAGAACAACTAATTGACTGAGAAGGTCCAGCCCTAATAGATAACATTTATTTGTGGCAGCCCACCACAAATAAGATTCCCCAAACTGATACAATGAGACATTGAAAGTGCGGTTTGTGCTCCACGCACCCACTCCTTTCCGCTTCTTGACACCATATCCCTTGGCCACCCTGGCTCCCTGCCACCACCACAAATAACCCAAGAACCTGTGGGAAGCACTGCATTCATGGCCTCAGTTTTCTCAAGGACATCATGAATTCACTCGTCAAATAAAATGAGATCACGTCGACATCCAGATTGGTACTGTAGAATATGTATTAAAAAGGGATACAGTGGCATTTTGGATTTTAGTGGGATATTGTTCTCCACCATTTCTACACGTCTCTCTGCTTAATTGAAATGGCATATTTAGCATTGTAAGCTAGGTATTGGTTAAATAAGGGATGTGCTAGCGTGCCATTTTAGGGAAACTTGAGGACAAGTATTTCTTGTTTTCTCAAGTGTTGGAGAAAATAAACAACTAAAATCCCTAAAATCCCAAATCCCAAATGCCATTATTATGTAACATATTTATAAATTATTACAAGGCTGAGCTTTTTGTCCGTGAGCTCAACGGAATAAGCCTAATTTTGTAACCCACATCTCAATAATAAACAGCATATTGTGTCAATAACTGAATTTGGGGTGCGTAAAATTTTTATTTTATGAATCCTCTTTGATGAGCTCAGCTATGCTACAGGCTTGAACTGAATAGAACCTATAGAAGGGTAACATCTAGATCCCATCGCTCGGAAGGATGTTTTAATGGGAATCGTCACTTTTTGGCCTAGCTGCAAAGCCGTAACTCGTCAGTTTTTCACCTAAAATGCCATTCATGAACCTATCCCTTACCTTAACCCTAACCTCAACCATTCCCACCACCTACAAATTAACAAGACCCAGAGTCTAATAACGACTTGGCTTCCCTGTGCAATCTTTAGCTAGGACACACAGTGTCAGCATTCTTGCATAAAGTGAACTGCAGTCTGTTACCATCGTTGAGTAAAGTTGCTAACGTATGTAGTTAATGTTGATAACGCTGCTAACTTTGCTAATATTAGCTTGGCTAACGGACATTGATAACGTTGATACCAGTGCGTCGATAACATTGCTAAGGTTAGCCTGGCTAATGTAAGTTGATAATGTGGGGTCCTGAGATGGCTAGTGATAACTCTGTGTTGACATTGTGTGGAAGTGTGATTGAAGCTCAAATTAGACTTCCACATCGGCTCTTTATCTGCGGTGGTTGCTGGGGTTTGAGCATTTATAGTTCCACGCGACCTTTTTGCTAATCCCTTTTCCACACGCGAGCAAGGCGGTAAAAGCGGAAATTTGCTTGCGGTGCTGCGTGAATTGTGATTGGTCTACTTTTGTGGGTACAGTCATACAGACAAACCCTGTTCTAGACGGCTGGCCCCTTCGGCGCCACGCCGTAAATAATAAATGTATACACATTCTTCCCAGCTATGGGATTTAGCCACCACCCTATAGAAGCTGAACCCCCCCCCCATACCTTGTTGATGGGAATATTCTGGGTGGGCTCCACTTTAGCGCTGATCTCCTCTGGGGTGAAATAGCAGGACAATAAGCCAGCGCTCAGCACACAGTACAGGCTACAGCAACGGTTCACCCCCTCCACGCTCTGCTGCACACCCACAACACAGACAAGACAAGAATTAAACTATGAGCGTCACAGTTCTGTGTGTGAACTGTAGGGAAATGCTGAAATGTTGGGCAAACAAATTCCTTATTATGGTGAATATGCCTGCTAAATGTTTATTATCAAGGTTCAGTCGCCTGGCCCTGTGGCTCAATGGGTACAGCATAGCACTAACACTGCTAGGGTTAGGAGTTCTATTCCCTGTGTAGCTCAGTGGGTAGAGCATGGCACGAACACTGCCAGTATTCCCTGTGTGGCTCAATGGGTAGAGCATGGCACGAACAATGCCAGGGGTTAGGGGTTCCATTCACTGTGTAAAATGTGTAAAAACCCATGCTAAAAATGTATGGTACTCTATGGTTCTTTGGATAAAAGCATCTACTACATGGCATGTGTTATTATATAATAACCAATATACATAATAAGTCACAGAACTGCATTTCATTAGCCCATCATTACAAAATGTTATAACTTGAGGGCATTTCCAATCCAAAGGGACTCAGAGAATTAATTCAGATTATAAGCCAAGAGGTGCCTTCAGGGCTGCGAAGGCTGTGCCTTCAAATTTACCTGCTGGTTCAGGTAGCCAGTCATCATGTGCTGAGTCATACAGGTGGGCTGGGCCACCAATCGGCAGCAGAGGTTCCCGTAGAGTGGCAGCCACGAGGACCAATCAGCTGTGGAGGTGGACAGGATTCATAACACAAACACCAAGGACAGGTCATGTTAAATTGTGATGAGATGATTAAAAAGCTGGAACTAAACTACTACAGCTAAACAACTTTTACTGATTCTAGGTTCAATTCCAGGAATAATAATCACGGCTACAGAACACTGCAGGAGGAAACACTGCTCAAAGCATCATGTTGCTCTTACCATTCTGGAGGACGATGAGAGAGTGGGACTGGAAGCTGTCTTCAGCCTGGGACAAACACAGAGTGGTGTGGGC
>OMKL01137168.1:0-11146 GCA_900302295.1 Parasudis fraserbrunneri
AGGACTTCTTTGCTTTATGGGGTCTGGTCAATGCCTCCACAACAACAACAACATTATAGTTTTCATCACTTGTGGGGACATTTGACACACACACACACACACACACACACACACGCACACACACAGATCCTAACCTATGCCGTCTGTGCCACTGTCTCACCACCAGGCACCAAAAAGGAGAGAGCTGCTTTTAAGCATGCCATCACCAGAGACTACTCCAGAGCAGGACCGCATAGGAGACAGAATGAGAAGGAGGATGAGGAGGTGAATGGGGATGAGGAAACTCCAAATGAGGCAACTGCAAATGATGGGACAACTGAAAATGAGGAAACTCCAAATGATGGAACCCCGAGTGAGGCAACTACAAGTGAGGCAACGACAAGTGAGGCAACTCTAAGTGAGGTCCAAGTGCCCCAAGAGGTGTCGATGACAATTAAGGAGGTATGTTACTGTATGTAGTATGTAACGCAGCAAGAAAATTGCTCTTACAGAAAAGCCGCATGAATTTTGTGTATTAAAAGAAAAAATCACACTTTTCACATGTTACCACATGCGTTTCCAATGTGTTTTTGGAAGGTGTAATTTACAGTATTTCATGCATGGTGACGTGTAATTTTCATGGTACTATATCATTACAACATTCACATATTCTCACATGAGGTATTTATCACGTCAAAATACCTCACATGAGCTACATAATTGCATGTTATCACATGTGAAATGTGAAATCATGTGAGCACACGTGGAAACATGGAAACATTAGGTGTTCTAAAGCTACATTGGAAGTGCATGTGATAACATGAAAAATGTGACTTTCTATAAGGGAATATAGAGAAAATGTGAAATACAGTGGAGCCTTGTTTATCCCAACCCCTCGGGAATGGAGGTTGTTTATTAGATGGAAATGTTTGGATTATATGCGTGAAAACACATGGGAAATATTTTTATTAAAGTGGACATTATCTGTCTTATCAACAATTTTATATGACTTCCTTGAACCTGTGGATTGCAAAATCTAATGTTAATTATTTATTTTCAAGCACCTCTTTCTTAAATTAATGATTTCCTTCCCTGCCTGGCTACCCCACACACAAGAGAAAAAAAACTTTTACAAACTGAGAAATACATTAGGTAGGCATTGTTCTTGGCTCCAAAAAGCGCAGCTAATTGATTAATCAAAGCTAATTCATCCCATTGTGACATCATAGAGGGATAATTAATTCTGAACAGCTTCAGGGATCCAAACTTGTCACCTCTCTGGAAATTAGCAAATTTTGTTTTTTTGTTGTTTTTTTTGGGGGGGGGGGGATTTTTCCATCCCTCTGATTATTCTCAACTTTTTGTTATTGTGGAATCTGATGCTGGCCTCATTACAACTGGGCATGCCTGAGATCAAAGCCGGGAATGAAAACAGAACCACTCCTTCTGAGTTGTCAAAAATCTATTTATGTTCTCAAACTTTGCACCCGTAAAGTCAAGTCAAGTCAAATTTAATTGTATAGAACCAAAATCACAATACATGTCTCAACGGGCTTCACAGGCTAAACTCCCAAGGAAGATAAGGAAAAACTCCCACAGAAAAAAAAAAAAATAACAGGGAAAAAAGGGAAGAAACCTTAGATGGGCAATTCAATGGGAGATCCCCCCCACCGCCATTGTGGTGTTGAAGTGGGCAACAAAATTGTATACAACAAGGTAGTAATAATAGCAATGATAATCTAGAGTATAATAATAAAGTAATAGTGATGATAAACAATACAGGGAAAATCATATAAAAGGTATAATAGGTAAGTAAAAACAATAAGGCATAACAGCGTCAGTAGAGATAGAATCAACGACGTCAAACAAGTAATCACCCAGGGTGATCATACAGTAAAGAAAACATCAGTACTATCCGACGGTTGCCATCCAGAGTGATCCACTTTGACCACAGCGTCATTAGAGCTGGAGTCAATAGTGTCCGACGGGTTAGCACCCAGGTGGATGACTCAGGAGACAGCGCCGGACGGTAGGGCAAAGCACAGGGCCGGCACCTAGAGCAGAGACGGCCGGGGCAGGAGGCAGAGCAGGACACCACTGGATACATTCAGCAAAGACCGCCGGGGTGGGAGAGTCTGTTCAGTCTTTCCAAAATCTTAACATAAACAATAGGCTACTAAACTAAAGGGTTGCTTGGACAGCTTGCACAGCCGACTTCACTCTCCAGCTAACCCCCACCTCCCCGTCCAGCCTCTACTAAAACGGGGAGACAGGTAATTAGCACGGAAGAAACACCTGTCTCTGGGCTCGTTTCATAAAAGTCATTCGCTAGTTAACATTACTCTCTCTGCTGTTGTGGTATTTAAAAATGGTGGTTGGTGCCGGTGAACATGGGATGATGTTTTTGTGATGATTTCCATTGACCAATCAATGGTCTGCAGTTTGGCGTAGCAGAACGGATTATACCTTTAGTACAAAGCGGGCGCACGGATTCCGGCACGGCACGGCACGGCATGGTAGTGGAGAAGCTGTGTTTTGAAGACTGTTTTCACATTTGGTCCGTTTCAGCCTCTAAAGTGGGCTTAGACCTTGACTCAGTATTTGCTCGTATGTTAACGCTCCAAACGAACTAAGACCCCCAGAAACTGAATTGAATTGAGACCATCTCGGGAGGTAGTCTGAGTGCGGTTTCGCTTTTGAGTCTGTTTGGTGGTAGGCACTCGCAGTTCATTTATGGGGGTTGGAAGCTGTTTATTAATGAAATCAAAGCACGAGTTGGGTAAATATCTCCCAGTATAATTATTGCATGACATACTATACATGCTAAGTGTTCAATAGAGCCTTATTCCAAGACAAAAACACTATTTTCAAACAACACTGTAGGCTAGAGATAAATAATGGGCTGCAGCAATTGTCAAATTAGCTAATGTCATGATTCAAAGGTCAGCGTTATGGCTTCTACAACATGTTAGAGGTGTCATGGACACACTTACTAGAGGTTTCATGGCAGTTTCATGGCCCATTCAATGACTGTACTCCACCGAACACTATTCTATAATCCTACTTGAAAAATTAGTACGGTGTTTGCGGCTGGGATCATCTCACAACAACAAATGCCCATGTGAAAAGTTCAGTATTTAACTCAAATTGATGGAAATGTCATTCCTACGCAAATGTACATTATTGAATGGTCATTGTGCATGTATGCCTTAAAATGGCTGACAAAGACCTTTGATGATGTCATGATGGGAAAAAAATTTCAGTTTCATGCTTGAGAGCTAGAAAGCTGGTGTGTGACCATTACAAAAGGAGACAGCCGTGATACACTGGGAAGGGACCTCTCTATCTATTCCAGTTCTATGACATGTTAAACTTGTTGTCGTCATATGTTATGCTACAGCCAATCACAGCCTTTCTTACTAAAATGTAACAAAATAAGAAGACCTAAATGTGAGATTATTTTTCATTATTAGTTATCTTCTGATATATTTGGTCAGTTTGCATGAGTCAATACTGATGTCTCAGTCTTTAAAGGGCTAGTGTTTGAAAACGGACCACGATTAGCCAATCATATTAAACAACAATAAACCTGATCACATTCAATAATAAATGTCTCTTTCAGCCTTAATGATGTCGATATTATCTCCTTTTAACATCATGAAGCACAAACTGCTATCCATAACAGTCTTAAAGGGGCTGAGTTGAGAAGAAATATGTACGTGTGAACAGAAAGTGTACTGGGATCTCATCAGATCTGAAGTGAACCAGAAAAGGATCTGAGTCCTCTTTCAAAATAGAGGACAGTGTGAACACAAAGAGGACTGAGTTCATTTCGAGTCTGGCTCATTTAAAAAGGTCTATATGTGAAACACCCTTAGATAGCACAAGGCCTATGAAACTCATAATATTTCATACCATGTACGGTTCGCAAACCATTTCAGAAGACACATCTGATTATACTGTGAGCTTCCTATTTTGAAAAAAGGACATGTATCATGGATTTGAAGGCTAAAACACTTGCTCCATTTGGATTGTATGCAGCACAGTGCTAAGTTTCTTAATACTAAAGCGATCAGTGCAATTATGGCCTGTACTAGTCAACATCATGCCAGACAATGTTTAAATGTTGGGAAAAAAAAGAAGAAAAAGTGAATCCATCCTTTAAGTCCATATTTGGGAAAAGCCTGAGACCCTGCATTACATTGGAGTTACGAGGCCTATTCAAAACCCACACACACATCCTGAAAAATGGTGATACAAACTTTTCAACACACAGCAGCAAAACGCGTTATCATATATCATCTCATGAATCTAATGCTCTTTTAGGAGTCAGCAGCAGTGAACGGTCAGGATATCAGTCTGAAGCTGATACTGCAGAGCGAGGACCAGGCCGTCCGGTCCTTCTCTGTCCACATCACTACACAGGCCATGATGTACACGGGACGGCCTGCCGTGGACATTCACACGGAGCATAAGGAGGAGACACTGCAGCCTGGACAAGGTAGACTTTCCCCCCCTTAGCATGGAGTAGACCCATGTGAAAATGAACTATAGTAAAACTGGAAAAGTACAATTGTATTATTCCTGTGTTTTTTTCATACATACTGTAGAGATTTACCACATAAATACTATAGTGATTCATAGTATTCCTGTGGATTTTTCATAGATACTATAGAGATTTACCACCAAAATACTGCAGTGATTCATGATAGTATTTCTATCGTGGAACATTCTACAAATGTATGAAAGGAAAAAAAGTTCAAGTTCATTTTCACCTTTTTTTTGCCAGCTGTCAAAATATATTTTCATCTGTATTGGTTTTAGAATAATTTAGAATATATCAAAAAAAAAAATATATATATATATTAGGGTGTTAGGGTCACATGACAAATGTGGATGGTAAGTCCAAATTCCATGAAAATAGGACTTAAGTAGTAATTCAAAGTCAGTTTACATCAATAATATTGCTTCCACTTGTGCAATTTCAACATCAAAACATGTCTATACATGTTGTTTGTCATGTCACAATATGTTGTGTCTGTTTTGTTATTTCGTCGTTTTCAGTTAAAATGTTTAGCGAGTAGCCCAACAAGTTTTGACACGAGTTGAAAAGTCTGGTTTCCTCATATTCTCCCTCGGTGGCAACTGTTACCATGAAAATATGGACTGGATTTCATTTTCATTTGATAGCCAAGACCTATGGCTGAGCAGTTACATCTTAATGGATGAATATTGACTGAAATACAAGGTATTCCAATATTTGACTTATATTTGAAAAGAAGAAAATAAGAAGAAAAAGAGAGAAAGTTGATATATTGAAGATCGATCCATCGATTTAGCGCAGATGTGTGTGAGAGGCTCTGCAATATATGTACTGACCTCCTTTATCAAAGATGCACTTACTGTATCTCATCATGACCTGCTGCAGAATCCTTGAGACCGCATATAATTTCCATGACTTCAGTGCTATTTGGTGGACTAAATTGCAAAATAGGGGAATATGAACCCTTCATGGGTTCATATTCCCATTTCACCCAATTCATGTAGTCCATTGGGTTAGAAACGTAAAAGAGAAACGCCCACATCAATGAAGAACTTATTGAATCCACAAGATATATCATATGGATCATTTACAATATTATTACCACATGAGAAGTGAGAAGGGACTGAAGAAGTTTTCCTTTTCTTATTCAATAATTGGTTTGTAGTCTGCCAGGTAGATTTTATGTTGTTCACAGACTCGTTAAATTTATGAGAGAAGTACTTTTTTTTTGTCAAAATACGAAGTAAATGAATTAATTTATTTCTGTACTTCTTACAGTTTTTTTTGTTTTTTTTTGGTTGAGGAGGTCTTTAGTCCAAAACCAGGGTTTGTCACGTTGTAAGTCCTTCTTTTTACTGCAATTTACTAGAGGGAAACAGACATGGAAAGTAGAGATAAAGCAATCCATGAAATTTAGATAAGCAGTTTCAGGATTAGGTTCACTGAGAACAGAGGCCCAAGAGACAATCAATTATCAATTAGGGTGGCTGAAGTTTTGGTTACTCTAGTTGGTTTATGGATTAGAGAAAATAAATAGTTAGAAAATGTTGTATTTCGAAAGTTCCCCGTTGGAAGATGCTTGTCCCCTAGTGATGTTAAAATCACCAAGTAAAAAGCACAATTTCCCCTCCATATTTATAATATCACAATTGAGGGAGAGGGCATTGGAAAACTCATCAATCTCCGAGTCCGGCGGAATAGAGGAAATTAACACATCCTGTACAGCTAATAACTACAGGTTCTAAGCTTCATTTTGATGTATAGGTTGCTGGGGTTTGAAAGAAATATAGCAATCACTCTTCAATAATGTGTATTAAATGAAACAACTGCTTAGCGAAATTAAATTCAATGCACTTTCATCTCTGGTCACCAAATTCCCAAAAATACTTAGGCCTTTGTGCTTGCATCTAGATTCACGGAAATAGGGCCCAAAAGCTTTCAATGGCCAGTATCCATTGTGACATCATCATTAGAACGTTCAGTTCCACTCTCATTCTATTCTTATATCTGAGATTGTACACCTGAAAGGGTTAAATCTCTCTCTGTCTCTCTCTCTGTGGTTTTTTACAGAGCTCTCTATCCTCATCGCGATTCCGTTCTCGGCCTACGGTAAACACATGGTGGACTGCGACAGTCTGAAGGTGTCGGCCGTCGCCACAGACCAACTGGACTCCCAGTACGCCTACTTGGCAGACACAGACATCATCCTGCAGGACCCTCCCATCTCCATCACTGTGAGTACTACAGTCAGCATGCTGACGTTCATCCCTCTGCAACTTGGTTTAATCCAAAGGTCCTTTGTATGATGACATTTGCCATTCAGCGGACATGGGGATGTCTGGTCACTATCTTTCTCCCAGTTTGCATGTCAGAGACACTGCCCGCCTGCAGCTCGCTTGTGAAGTGGATGCCGTTGGGTTCAAAAGGGGTAATGACAAATTCACAGGTCAGACTTGACCTAGCGAGTGAGACATGTGTGACCTGGCCTGACTACACAAGCTCCACCAGTGGAAGTGAGCAGCTTCTGCTGCTGTGCTGCTGCCATGTCAAATCAATAGAACACGCTACGCAAACATATAAGGACCCTTTAGCTGCGGGTGAAATAATTTAGTTCTGTTCAGAAAGCATGCGCCTGAGGAAACCAGTGAAGCATCCCCTGTGCAACTCTGACAGACCTATAACGTTACACTTTTAGTGTTGTTTCAGTGTTCAGACGAGAATGTTTTTTTTCACTGCAATGACCGATTTAGAGTGCTCAGCTTTAGCTATACTGTATATCGTTAGTGCTTTGCTTCAAAAGCTAGAACTATCGGTAATTCCTGATCCTGAATAACAGACTACGTACCAGCCAGCCAATCATACACAAGGGATGGTATAGGGATTTTTGCACAATATCCCCTCCCAAAGACTCCCAGCTACACTTAGCAAACTGAACGAGGTCTACCTGCAAGATGAAGAAGATCATTAAATATTAATTAATTCATATAACAAAATTTTTAAAAAAAGACCCACTTAATGACATTCTAAGTTTAAAAATGTCAGTACGTTTCCAAGACCCTAAACATTGCAAATCTGTTGCTCAGTCAAATAAGCCTATCCTAGGTCTATTTATTTTTCCAGAGCTGGTGACGGAAGTGGCCAGGGAGAACAATGTCTCAGGTGGTGCTTCACTTATGAGTCAACTTATTACCAGTCATTTTCAAAATGTGCTTGTACCTGCATTTTTGTATTTTTCCAATAACAGGTGGCACCCATTTTGTTGGCATGAAACCGCAACATATTTTAATAACATATAACACATTTGCTTTGTCATTTTAAAATAGAAATCACTTCAAATGTCAAAGTCTAATCCTTTGATGTTTTTTTCTGTGCATCACGTAATGCAGCTTTAAGTTGATTCAGCCTACAGGATGGTGTGTGACAGCAAGTACAACCAATTTACACAAATATGGCTATTTCTCTGTAGCAAGAGGCTGCTATGATGCAGGATCCTGATCATTTCAGGCTGTTTGCAAACCGTGACCCTTGCCCACTGGTGTGACCCCATCCAAGCCATCCTTACTGCCTGAGTCATTTAGAGCCATGTGTAACAACAGTATACCATGGATACAATGACATGCAAAAAATATATACAAAAATTAAAAACCTGAAAAAAGAACCTGATAATAACAAAGAATCTGGTGATTCTTTACAGGTCAATGCACAATAAGAATTGACTATACCATACTATGACAGCGTTATTACATGAAATCATCTGTTCAGATACTTTGGCACCCTGACATAGTAGACTTAAGTTAAACTGCAGATTGCCACCTTCTGTTTGAGGAGAGTTTCAACAATTCTACACCTACAGCCCTTTCGTGGATCAAACTCAAATAGTTGAAAATCTCCTCAAACTGAAGGTGACAATCTGCAGTTTAACATTCACTATTAAGACACCACACCATGATATAATATTTAACTGATAAGTGATTTACAGAACAAAACTATGCTTGGCTAATTAATGAAGTGAATATGAGGAAGTTGCGATCTTGACATGAGTGTGACTAAGGTTGATCTTGTGCTGGGTATTAATATTAGACAGCTGGGGTCAAAGGTCAGATGAGGTAACCCAGGGGAGAGTGACTGAGGTTGGAGTGAGGTGACATCTCTCAGGAGAAGGTAGGCCAGATGTGCTCCTGGCAGGCCCTGTAGGAAAAGGGGGAGAGAGAGAGAGAGAGAGGGAGAGTGAGAGACGAGATGCATGAACCTACCGAATCTTGTCCTGACTCAGAATATCTGTAATAAGTATAGAAATGTCAAGGTCAAGTATAATGAAGTTTAACAGCTGAAGTTCTACATCCAGAGACATTTTAAAATATCTTCCCTCGTGATCCAGCTGGAAGGGGAGCATATATAAGATGTGTTGGTACAACACTGTAGCTTAAACAATGTCAGGTTCAATAAAACGATCATACCCCTGGGACAAAGAGAATCATAAAGTGTGAATTCATATCACAAATGGATAATTACATGGTTGGAATACTTGGAAGGCTGATGCTTTGAATATGTGAGTAGCTAACAAACTGTAGCACGGCATTAGCATTTTCACTTTTCTCTACAAAGGGTTTGGGGAGAAATCAGCATTTAACCACCCAATGGTTAAGAGATTTCTCCAGGGTGCAAGGACTATAGCCTTGTGGTCAGACAGACAGTTCCCAAATTGATGCTGAAAACCATGACACAGACTCCCTTCGAACTTCTCGCTGTCAAGGAGTTTGAGGAGTCTTGCTAAACCAGCCACCTGCCCTGTTTGAACTTTTCTCATGTGGTACATGAGAAGGTTCAGCGGGTGTACTCTTTAAGGCTTTGCTTTTCTGCCTGCACTGGTTACCCGTAGTGCTAGCTTTGAAGCGATCTGCTATATGATATATAGCGATGGCTATGAATATAGTATAAGTTATATGAATAGACGCGCAGCTTCAAAGTTGTTTATTGTTCTTCACTGGATCAGTAACAAGCCACGAGCTAGCCCCGGAGCCAGCTGACTTCTATGTATTCAGCTCCCTTTGATATACATTTGAGGAGCTCCACCTTTTTGGCTAAACTACTGCCCGCTTTCTTAAAATTGAACAAACATGTTCTTGGAAATAAAGGTGTCATTTCTAAACCTTTGCCCCGTTTTTGAAAAGTAACCAATCATGGCCTTAGAAATAAGGGTGTCTCTCTCTGGGGGCCTGTAGAGGCATGTTTTGGGTCATTTGAGGACTCGTGTGTGGAAACACTGATGTCTCTGGGTCATTTGAGGACTCACATGTGGAAACACTGGTGCCTCTGTGCCTGGTGTTTGCTCATCCTGTTGGTCTGAGTTTCGGTGTCTCCGTACCTGGTACTTATTCACCCTTTTGGAGTGTTTAGTCAGAGTTTCAGTCTTGGCTGGTTCACCCTTATCTCAGAGGCCCTTCCGCATAGATCTTTTCAAAAAGGTTTATTACACACATTCATGGACTTTTAGAAAATATATAGTCCAATTTGATTGGTTAGAGGATTCCCTGGTTGATTTTTGCAAGATACATATAAAGCCATAGAATTATACTTCAACACAAGATTTGATTAGGTTTTTTCTTGGAATTAACTTCATCAGTATCAGATGTAAGAATTGGGGGAAATTGTCTAATATGATACTCTATTTTCAGTCTGGTCTCTGCCTAATATCTGATTCCAAAATCACCCTTGGAGCTGTGTTGGATATGTGGAGAACTTATTGAGGCAATGCAGATGGGTAATTTTTTGGACTGGCGTGAATATCACTTTTGATGACAGTATCAGTATAAATTCAGCCTGTGGCGGCTAAGATAATCACCTACGAGGTACACAACTCATCTCAGCATTCCCAGTGCCAAATCCTACAGAAAGGTTCCCCAACCATGTCACTGTATGACCGCATGACTTTCGTGTTCTTGCCTGTTTTGTTTGCGTAACTAACCCTAACCATAAGCATACCGATGCTGTTTCCCACCAGTATTTAGGTCACCGGTAGCGGTGGCAAGCCAAGGCAGACGAGGCAATTACAATCACCATGACATGGCATCAATCATGACATGGCACTCCGGATCGAAACTCTTATGACAGACGAACCAGACTTTTCTTGAAGAAACAACAGTAGGCAGTAGGCAACAGAGGTAGCTGGGGAAAATCATGGACATATAATAATTTTCCCTGTCGGCTAAAATTCCCGGAGGTGCTCAGGTAATAGATGCCCCCCTTAGTAACGCTGGTGGTATCCAGGGAGGTCGTTGTCGTGGCAACCACGGCTGTACTGCAGCAGTGGGCAAGATACTGTACAGAACAGGGCACCCACATCCCTCTAACACATTCACAGACACTCTTGGGAATGTTTGGGTATGTATGGGTATGTTTTTTTGACAGGGTATGTCAAAATGTGTGTGCGTGTGTGTGTGTGTGTGTGTATATGTGTGTGTGTGTGTGTGTGTGTGTGTGTGTGTGGGAGGGGAGGTTTATGGGAGGGGAGTGAAAGCGAGAGGAGGAGGAGGAGGCGCCGCTGTGAGCGAATGCGGTGTTTCCAAAATGTTTTCACCACTCTCCCCGTCTCTCTCTCTCTCTCTTTCTCTCTCTCTCTCGCTC
>OMKL01137169.1:0-10317 GCA_900302295.1 Parasudis fraserbrunneri
GTAATTGTCATTCACATCCACCATTTTCACATTGTGATACCCATATTCTCCCATTCTTGTGGGGAGGTGGGGATTGTAGATACTTCTCTCCAATTATTCCCAGTGTCACCAGAGAAGCCCCAAACACCACTCGAGTGTCTTGTCTCTGCTCTGTGGTCTTTAATCTTAATTATAAAGCTATCATTACAGCGTGGACCCTGGGCTGCCAACACTAGAGCCCTGGGCTCATCTGCTCCAAATCAATCACACCAAGTTTTGCACTAGAGGACTTTTTCCTTCTCTTTTTTCTTTACCCCCCCCCAATCAGGCCGTTTTGATTCTCCCTTTTTCCCATTTTCATAATTATACTTGTCCTCTCTCTAATGGAGTGAGAATCACTTCTCCTACCATACCTCCTCCAGCTTTTAAACAGTCAATGCGGAAGACATTCATGTCGCAACCTTGAACCAACCGACCTCAGCTTTAGACCTTTAGAACAGCCATTGTTTTCCTCAGCAAGTATAGGGCGCCTCTTTGAAAGATCAGAAAAATCTGAAATGCCTTCCTTGCTTTCTTGGTCTCGTCCAATGGTTGAATTTATCTTTAACAGGCACCACTGACATGTGGTAGGCATATTAGAGAGGGTATATGTGAGGAGAGCAACATCAACTCCACACTCTATTACACTGTACACAGGAGGATGTTTGATATAGAATGTGATTATATATGTTTGCCAAACGGTTACCGTGAAGGTTACCTTATTCCCATCTGCAAAGCAGCCTCATTTGCACTCAATTTGTCAGATTTTGTAGTTAAGTCAAGGCAGTCAAACTGGATGAGGGAGATAAAGAGTTAGTAGCTGCTAACAGTGAATACTTCCCTTCTCAAAACAAGCCAAAACGTTAAAAGCGGTGACAAACCTTGATCAAAGCCCTTCAGTTGTCTATTAAGAGAGGGGGGGGGTGAGAGAAGAGAAAGAGTAAATGATGAAGAGAGAAAGAGAGAGAGAGAGAGAGAGAGAGAGAGAGAGAATGATAAAGAGAGTGAGAAGAGAGTGAATGATGAAGAGAGAAAAAGAGTGAATGATGAAGAGAGAGAGAGAGAGAGAGAGAGAGAGAGAGAGAGAGAGAGAGAGAGAGAGAGAGAGAGAGAGAGAGAGAACTTCTGTCTTCCTGCCAGGAGGTTTGTTTTATCCTGAGGGCAGCTTTATGTTAGAATTTTATGTGCCAATTAATTAGGTGCTTCCTAATATATGTAGAGCCCCAACTGTAAACTATTTAGAGTGGGAGATAATTTATCCTTTTTTATAAAAGGTATGTGATGCTATATCACCAGGGATGATCACCCTCCAGTGATAAACCATGACTATAAATATAACGTCCAAATCCAGACCCAGTTAAAAAGATAGTCCAAAAAGTTAAATAGGTGTAGTCCACAAAGTCTGGACCATCAGTTCTGGAGTGTATCCGTTCAACTGAACGAATGGATGAACTTACACAAAGACAACCTGCAAGTCATTTGATTCAGAGTTTAAGTGATGAAAGGGATAGATATCAGAGGGTATTTCCATTTTCAAAAGGTAATACAGGTAAGGTATCGCTTTCCTCAGAGCAAGCCTCCTACTTATGTCGTACAATGTGAGTGAAGACTGACACGAGAGTATAAGACATAGAAGATTAAGCTGAGTTCATGGGTCACTTTTTTTTTCACACCCCGGCATGCAGAATCTCCACAATACTTTTGTACTGCTGTCTGGTAGAGAGCAAAAGCTTTACTTTAATGTGATAAAGTTCCTCATCGGGTTTAAAATATGCAAAGAAGAAGCACATGCCAACATTAACCACATCCTACATTATTTATCCTCCTGAAAAGTGTTTTATCAGCACCAGCCCTGCTTTTCTTTCTTTTAAATATTCAAATTAGAGCAGAAATGAAATATCTTAACAGTGAAGTACAAGAAATTAGTGCCACTTTAGAGTACATTTGACTTTCGAGTTAAGTTTGCTCGAATTTGATGTATTTGGTTAAAAATAAGAACATATTCAGATTCTCTCCAACCTATTTTGCACCACGGACCGATTTCATATTGACAATATTCCTACGGACTGTCCGACGGGGGGGGGTATCATGACCGGAATATAGTAGGTTTATAAATCAATAGCATCATAACACTTTAGTAGGTCAAACGTTTGGATATTAAACACACACCGCACATTTTCCTCGGATGAACATATAAAAACATCTGAATCAGTGGGAGCCATGGGCTTGTTTCCCTGCAACAAGAGGGTCCCGTCGAGGGATGATGGGAGACAACGACACCCGAAGGTTTGCAGTCTCAGCCTCTGCTGTCCCTATGTTATCAACATCGTTAGACCTTCTATCTCCCCTACCTCTTCCCAAGAAACTCTCGAGTGATATTTTTATTTATTTTTTAAAATATTTTTACTCATGTTAGCTATAGCTAGTTAAAACGGTAATAGTAGTAGGCACACGCATATCGAGTAGCTAAGTGGGTGATGGCGGACTGATGACCTCACTTGCATTGCATTGCTGAAGTTCAAAATCAGTATCCTGTTGTGGGCGTGACAAGGAGTGGTGAGGAAAGGTGCAGCACAGACAGACTGTGCCAAGTTCAATCGTTCAGTTTAATTACCACACAAATATCCTATAATTTTACTAGGTTTATTATTCAGTTGTCATATAATTTCCTCACGGCCCGGTAGCAAATGTTTTGCGGCCTGGTGGTTGGGGACTGCTGCTCTATAGCGTCATTTTCAAAATGGAATTGCTATAAGCCCAGCTACAGTACTTACAGTACAGTAATTTAGCTCCCATTATTATTATTATTATTATTATTATTTTCATTTATTTATTTATTTATTTATTTATAGATTCTGATATGATATTGATTGTTTGTATCATGCTGTTGTTTTAATTCTGCTATGCACTGCTTTGCACTGCTATTGTATGTCTCTTACTGAATTTTATGCTGTGAAGCACTTTGAGCTGCAATTCTTGTATGAAAGGTGCTATACAAATAAAGTTTATTATTATTATTATTATTATTATATTTATTTTATAAACATATCTGATCTATCTGGACCTCATCCTGCTGAATAGCTAAAACATCATTCATATTCTTCTCAAAGGCTATTGACAAATTCCATCAGGTTTGACTTGGGTTGATGGAAATTCCAAACTAATATATTTGTATATTAATATGTTATTAGAATATAAAAAAATCCCAGAGGATGATATCCCTAAACAGTCTTAAAATAGCTCATTACTTCAATACTATCCTATAGCCTGGTTTTATGTTCATGCTAACAATCCTTTTGTAAGAATACCATGGTGGGAATCACATTTTTCATTTGGTGGGTATCTCACTTTCAGCTATTCATATACTTCACATGTGTTATAACCTCCAATGTCTCCCATGGAGGGGCACTCACACCATATGGACCATCCCATGTGTGGCATCAATGCACTGTACAGCAGCAGGGTTGGAATAAACTCTGAATACCATTGAATACCTTTTGACCCCAGTCTCCATTTGTTCAAAACTGAGTCTAGTCTGCTAGCAAAATAATGTAATTTTTGAAGGTGGATTTAAAATTGTAGCCAAAAAGAAGTATTATATTACAGTAGAGGCTACAAAATAGCATACCGTTAATATGTGGAGTATAGAGCCATAACAATGATGGAATTATTTTCAAAGCCTTTTACACCATGAGGTCATATGCCAATGTCATAATTTCTGGTAAGGCTTTTTGTATTCATTTCTTACTCTTTGGTTCTTGATTCTCCTTAGTGATGTGGACTTTATTTACATGTCAGGAGAGGGGAAAAGCTTTTACCATGGTTTACATTGGCCATGTATCACTGGGGTTACTAAAAACGAAAGAGCTGTTCCTTTGCTTTTTTAGCACTCAATCTTTTTTCCCCTTTCTTTATTCACTAACAACCGTCACAAATTTGGTCTGGTATGTGACTGCTAATTCATCCTTTCAATGTATGATATCCTGTCATCTCCTCATTTGTCTCTGAGTGTTGCTAATCTGAGATAATCCCAGTCAAATCCTTTGATTGTGCGTTTGGACCAGATCCATCTCTAAAGAAGCAATTTAATGGGCTTCATGGCACTTGGTGTAAAGTCATTCATCTAGTGGAATGGATGTGGATGCTTGTTTTAATAAGTGCTCGTCATGAATAGCAGGAGACTTGCCATTTAATTAGACAAAGTGAAGACCCATCCTTTCAGCACTTGTCTTCGAGGAGTGTATGTATTTTTGATTTGTCAAGAGACAGAGAGTAATATGTTTCTAACGTTGCATCTGTCAGCAGAGCAGATGAGACAGCTAACGTTATTTACAAAACAAAATCCAACGGTGAAATCTTAAGAGTATGTTTTCATTTCCCGGGCCAAGCCACAAAGTTAGAAATCACTACACCTAAAACAGATCATGATCTTTTGTCTCCTGTTTGAGGTTACGGGCGTACGGTAATGTATCCACCGAGATTAAGGTTAGAGTTAATGTAACAATTGGTTCATAATCAAATTTTTTTGAGGGAAGAAATGTCGGACAAGTTCCAGCATTGCAGCCTGGTCAGAGACTGACAACCTTTTAGAGTTGGCAACAGTGTTGTGTTGGCAGTCTCCAGACATTCCACAGATGGCAGTGGAGAGCAATGTGTTTGCATATGATAGACAGCCCCCACTATTCAACTCCTTGGATTTGGGTGTTGCTGATTCCAGGTTGATTCAATATTGTGCATCCCTATGATAAATTATCCAGGCTCATTTAAAAAAGAAAAAACATTTTTTGGAACTGTACCTCTCTGTTGCCTCGCACACAACTATTTTTTTTTTTTTATCATCACAAAACAGTGCTGGCTGTAAAAAAAAAATGAATATGAAGAAATTAAATTCTTAAAGCACTTTAAACTTCTAGGAGACATGTGAGCGTATGAGTGTGGGTCATCGAGGTGAACAAACAACTGCTTCAGCTGGGGAATGCTTGGGGGAAATCAGCTCTGATCAGATCAAGAAACTATGTTTCTGCAATAACTTTATTTACATCCAAACTCAAAACTAGATTTGTTTGAGGAAATTCCAAAGGTCTGCTAGATTGATGTCCAAATAATGAGTATTTACTATAAGCATAATGTATTGTTGCATCGCAGTGCTGTTCTCAGAAGCAATGTCTGAGTAACCACAGCCCTTCCCTATTACGTACTCCTCCTACTGTACCATCATGAAAATTGACCAACCTCCTACACTTTTCTCCTCAAGCATATACATTTTCCATGCTTTTGTTTTGCCCTTAAACAAAGTACATCAGCCTGAAATTGAAGAGAGGGTATTTTGTTGAGATTTTACAGTCATCAATTGCCTGGCCCATAAGTAGTGCATAATTTCCCCTGCCTATTTCGAGCAAGCCTTGACAGACAATGCAGAGCGTTTTCCCGAAAATGTACCCTCCCCCCATCCCCTCCCTATCTCTAATTTCACTTCCTGTCTTGACATGCTCCTACAGTGCAGCAGAACTGTGATTGGCTGCCTGCTTTTATAACTTCCTCCAAAATGAAAACACAGTTGGATCAGCTGACAGGACCATCCACACGCTGAAAACAGTGAGTGAAGTTATAGGAAGTGTAAATCTTATCGGAAGTGGAAACATCTTGGAAATGAAACATCTGCTCTGACACTTTAATTTGTTTCTCTGGATGTTCACGGGACTCATCAAGCAACTGGGAAGGAAGAGGAATGTACATAGGAAGTACGGGCATGAGTGCTGGAATCTGGTGCAACTCAGAACAGTGACTGGGAGGGGAAGAATTCTCTTAAACACAACAAAGAAAGTGAAATATGGACAGTGGGTATGAGGCTTTGTCCTCGAACATTCCAACAGAGTCATGCCAAGTTGTAAGAACAGGTATGTACTGTATTGTATGCAAAGTTGTTCCTAGTTGTTTCTTACTGATCTTGCTATGTGTTTAGGGACATTAGTTATTGTTTAAATAGATGTGTTCATATATAGACTCTCAACCTTTTTCTAAATCTTGGAGGATTGTTGTACTTTTCCCATATTCACCTAATATTATCAAACTGACAGAAGGCCCATATTGTAGGCCCATCCTCACACAGTGCCAAGCTAGAAAAAAAAATGGAAGCCTACTGTACAACTGTCGTCCTGCAGGAGTAAGTACATCAGAAGATATCAAGAATGTATGACATAGAAAAGAAAATCCAAAACAAAATTAATAAGAAACAATCAAAAACAACAAAACAAACCCAGACAATAAGGTCAGGGATACTATGATGTTTCCACAGTTCTGATGGCTATGGTGTGAGCTTATGGTACCACCCCTCCCCCCAACCCCACCGTAGCCAGATGGCTGTCACATAAGCAATTCCTCTCCCAGACCACGCTGATTTCCCATCATTCTTTTGTTAATGAGGTCGTTAACAATCTAACGGACAATTAAATTACCTCAATCTGGCATTTTCCCCATCACTTTACTGTATAGTGCCTTTCAAACTCATCAACATATTGTTCCAATAACATGACTCAGGTTGGCTACAACACTGTTTCTCTCCGATAGACACAGATGGCCGGCAATTCAACAGATCATAAGTTTTAAAGAAACACAATGAATAAATGTTTTCCAGCATTGTGCAATTGAAATGTTGCACAATCATTGTTCTCATGTGACAATGAGTGGCAGCACTTGTATCCTTCTACCACTGTTATTATATTTTTCATGGATATAATACAATGCAATAGTGTGTTAACAGAAAAATAAGAAAAAGGCATACCTCTCACTCCCACCCCACCCAACAGGGGTGCTATTTTCAGACAGTTTAAACTAACACATATAGATTTGTGACAAGAGTACAACTTGATACACACCCCTCTATGATTGGAGCGTTTGGAGAGGACTCACAGTGTCGCTAACTGACAGACTTACTTTTTCGTGAAATGTCACTTTATGTTGGGGAAGACAGAGGCCCTGGAGAGCTGACATCCGGAGGAAGTTTTGTTTGCCCATAAGATGTGTGTAGCGAGTGACTTCATCCAGTTAGTTTAACGTTCACCTCCAACCAAATCGTTGTTGAACGTTGACACCGTTGACAGTTAATTATAGGAGTCACAGATCATGGAGACGTGTCAGGTTGGCAGCGATTGACATGCAGCCTGTTTACATCTCGATGTTGTAATGTTGTTTTCCGGGTTATTTTCTCAGCAACAGCGAAGCTGTTTTCTCGTCCATCTGAAGTGCCTCGGGGCTTGCCATAATGATCGTAATAGCAACACAGATTCTGAACAATGGAACGTTGAGAGGGAGAGAGTTATAGTGGGTATAATTGGTGAAGTTGTCATTTGAGAAAGTCAGGCCAAATTTAGAAATATTTACAGTCGAGTGATGGACACACACTGTCTGTTGGCCACGCTATCAAATGTTATAGGTTCAACTGTCTCTGCACGGCTCCATTATTTTAAGCCGTCTTCTTTCCATATAATTTTGACGATGGCTGAAAACCAACTAAAACACATTTATTGTCAGACAGACAAACAGACAGTCAGTCAGACAGACAAACAAACAGACAGTCAGTCAGACAGACAGACAAAGACAGAACACACACCAACGTATTAAATACATTGATTTGTGCTTGTCTATGTTGGTCTGTATCTGTCTGTCTCTTTGTCTGTCTGTCTGTCTGTCTGTCTGTCTGTCTGTCTGACAACAACTCTGTTCTAAATCGTAGACACTCAGTGGGATTTGGAAAGGGTTTCAACAGAATGATTTCCATTAAGACATACTTTGTGCATGGCCAGGTGGTTGGTATCAGGAACAGGGAGTGAAGGCGAGCTCCAGCCAGACGCCACACGTTTATCTAAAAATGCCTGATTACTGACTTAACCAAGATGAGTGTCAGAAAAAAAAGAATTGTTGCTGTACTTTCCTCATTTTCACTTCTTGTCTCCGAGATGGTAAAACCACAAGTTTGAGATATATGCCTGGTCAGTAATAAAATCTGCTTACACAGGTTCTGAAGGGTTACATTAAAAGCCTAGCCTTTGATTAGGGGATTTTTTTTAATCTCAAGATAGATATCCACCTGAAGCAATCCAGCACAGTGAGAGAGGCCCAAAAGAGACAGGAGTTTCTGAAGCAGCAGTTTATCCCCAATTCAGACAAGCACACTGATGACAGCAAAGCCCCCATTGCTGTCTTCCACTGTTTTTATGGGATGAAACGAGCCAAGCAGGCTTCCAGCTACTGTCCAATACTTTGCTTCAAAGCCCTCTGTTTGGGCATCATCACTGCAGAAGGTGTGGGCTAAGGTTGCTGCTAAATCAAAGGCGCTGGTTGAAGCACAAAGGAGCATAAAAAGAACTGTGAATGGATCTTATGGCTAAACCCAGCCTTGGGCCAAGACTAGCTGTCTGCCAACTGGCACATGATGTGTTCCTCTGCTCACCTTTTGTGTCTATTCGTCATTGAATTAGGATAGATCATTTTACTGCAAGGAGTTAGGCGTCATTTCAAGACTGGGTTTGAAGCAGTTGTTGTAAGATGTAAAGGTAGTTAGCAATCAAGGCAATATTGTTACAATTTCTTTCTAACCCCCTGCCCTTCTTCTCCCCGCAGCCTCTTACCAGCTAGCTCATATCGAGGGCCAAGCTTCCACATATTCCTCAGATGTTAGTTTGATGCAGTTTAATGTGCTGACTGCTCTATATTTTAATTGATTTACAGGTGCAAAGATCACGTCACAGCTGCCAAAACACTGGGCCAAAAAGGCAAGAGATCTAAGGGATTATAGTGAAAGATTACTCAGAATGGTAATTTCCACAAAGGGAAAATGTATTATTGGAAATATGGCTCTGTTGGATAAAAGCTATTATTGTACAGATTGTTAGAGGGACGGAGTATACACCATATACTGAATATAGGCAATGTCCATACTGTATGTGGTCATAGTGTATGTGTGTGTGTCTGTAGTTATGTTTTTGAGTATAGTTCATATATGTAGTCATACATGACTTGTCCTGTATAGCCCTTAGGGGTGACTCCCACTGGGGCCAAGTCAGCCATACTAAATGCAGTCATGATACTAAGGCAATTTGGATGAAAGTGTCCACCAAATGGCATGTTTGCTGTGTAGGGTAACTGCAAAGACCAATATATTGAATTATTCAGACATTGAATGATCAGTTTCATACATACCTTTTTGATGATTATGAAATTTGCATCAGAGGAAATGTGTCTTATTCACCTTATGTTTCTATGTAACAAGGATGCTGCTAACATACTGCTTTTGTAATTCCACAAATATCTAGAAAGGGATATATTAGCCTTCAAGGTCTGTCAATTTTCAATGAAAAATGGCGAGCCACTTTTTCTTCTAAATTATCTTTGTTACAAGGAGAATAAGCTACCTAAGCAGTTTTGCCCGTGTAGATGCATTAATTATTCAATTTGGGAATATCCACACTAGCTAGCATATTTGCCATGAAGTTCAGCAACTGGAAATAGAACTACAACAGCAAAAGTGGGCAGGCCAAAATAAGGTGAATGCTGTAGGCTCTTTGTCCCAGTATTACAACATTTGGTGGAAGATGCGCAAACAGGAAGTGAGTCATAATTATGAAGCAGCTAATGCTATAGCAACCAACCTTCACACAAATGTTTATGAAGGGCCCAAAGAGAAAACACTGGTAGTTCCTATCTACACAATACAGCCAAAGCATTCTCACAACTATTCAAACAGCAAACTCATGTTTTTCTATCCCGCAGACAACACTGCTTCTTCCTCATTTGAGATTCAATGGTGGTTGGAACACAGAACTACTACGCCTTACTGCCACTTAGTGGAAAGAGTGATGGGGATCTGTAACTTCATTACAGAATAAATCAGGAGCCTCTAAGAGGCGGTTGTACACACATGAACAGTCAATTTCCCCTACACATGTTGCAGAAGTTCTTCTGACTCAAATGGCGTTGTGCAGTGAGGAACAGGATACTTCATAAGTGCACACTCTATCCATCTCTAGGGAAGGTGTGTCTGACCGCATTTGGTCATGCTCTATAGTGCCACCATCAGCACAAATTCACAAATTTTCAAATGAGCATATCTTACAGTACAGTTACAGGAATTGCATGACAATTTTGTATCTTTTGAGATGTACAAAGTGTTTTATGGCGCTTACATCCTATGACATAATTTGGCTCATGGGCTTTGGCCCAGCTAATGGCCGCTTACAGCTATATTTAAGAATTAGCTTTCATTGCTGATTTAGCTCTCAAATGTCGCATGGTCGGAAATCT
>OMKL01137182.1:2775-22246 GCA_900302295.1 Parasudis fraserbrunneri
GAACCCCCCCCCCCCCCGGTTTAGGAAGAACTTTCTCTAAGGCTATAGTCTGGCGAAAACAAAGATTAGCCACAATAACTTTGCTATGCAATGAATGGTTCTCCCTGAGATCATATAACATTATGACATATAACATTTAATGTCAAATTAACATAGTGGTGATTAGTTGTTAGGGATTGTTAATCACTGTTTCCTGGTGTCAACAACAAGCACAATAGAAATCCTGGCAACTTTTTTACCATGTCAGAGAACCACAGATTTCTATGTTGCATAGTAAAATGACTGTAGCTAATCATAATTTTTGCCAAAGGCTACGGCCATAGAGAAAATTCTTCTGGAACCAGAGAGAGGGCGGGAGCTACAGAGCTCTATTTAACTCATCTCTGTATTATTTCTGTCTCGAATAGGGCCATTCAGGAGTCGCTGTCTATCTCATTGGCTAGTAGAGAGGGAGATGACACAGCAGACCCTAGCCAGCCCTCCTCTGTCTCCCCGTTGGATCCCGCTGCCAATTCCCCGCCTTCCTACAGTTCTTTGGCCGAGCCACGTTCTTTGCCAGGGCCGTTCGCCGTGGCAACCAGCTTTGACGAGCAGCTGCGCATCGCCATGGAGCTGTCGTGCAGGGAGCAGGAGGAGATCGACAGGTGAGGAGAAACAGGTGTTGACTGTCAAGTTCTTATCATATAGTTTATTATAGGAAGAACAGAGGGCAGGATGTTCAGCACGCTATAGACGGTTTCAACTTGACAACATAAATATTCTAAATGACGACATTTGGTTTCCTGTCAGCTATTGTAATTGGCAAACACTGCAACAGGAAATAAACTTGGGTCCAAGCTGTTCTCTAGCAACGCTATTCCACTGAAACCGTCTATAGGTTTTCAATGGGATTGAAAATGTCCGACCATTGTGTCCGACTCCATACAGGAGTTCCCACTCCAGCTTTCTGATCCAGGACCTAGAAGTTGGCTTCCATTTATTCAATGTTCATGAGCAGATGGCATTTTTAGGCCAGATTCAAAGTGTACCACCATACCCCCTTAATACTCTTGATAGCCGGGAAGGATATTTGTCTTTACATTTTTTAGGTAGTGGGAACAGTTAAGGTTAAGGTAAGGGATAGGTTTATAAACACCTTTTTAGGTGAAAATTATGACGAGTTACGGCTTTGTAGCTATAGGCCCATGAAAAAGTCCTTCCGGGCTATGGAATCTAGACACTACCATCAGCTTTATTCTTTTTCATGTCAACAGGAAGCAGAAGGAGGAAGAGGAGGAGCTGGAGCGGATCCTTCAGCTGTCACTCACCGAGAAGTAATGTCACCATGACGACAATGGAGGCGGGTCTTCATTGGGGGAACAAACCTGTTAATTTATTCTCTCGTCTGGTTTATTTTGATGTTTTTCTTTTGTTTTTGTTTTTTTTATCCTGGGGTGTTAAGTTATTTTGGATATTTTATTTGTCTCTTTCTCTTATGCAAATTCTGCTCTGGAAGAGTGCATGAGACACAGTAAGGGGTTGATCAACAGAATGGAGTTAGTGGGAGGGACGTATGGTGAAAACAGCTTCTCTTGAACACTACAATGACGGAAGAGGTCAATGGGAGAGAAGTCTGTTGTTGTTTTTTCTTTTTCTTTTATATCACAACCCTGCCGTCTTTATTGAGTGATACATGATCCTTCGACTGTAAACCTATAATATAAACCTTTTAAGGATATTGATAATGATACACCATAAGAAATTACCATTATAATGTAATTATTGATGAAAAATAAAAATTATTATAATATTTGAAACAGAATTATGTTGGCTGACTCTTGCGCGTGAAAAATAAAAATAACGATTATGATCCTGAATCATTTGGTGGGATTCTTTATGCTCTGTGGTAATGGACTATAAATAAATACAAATACAAACACGTCTTTATATTATGCCGCAATTACTTTTTTTGTGACCAAGGTTGTTGTTTTTCAATTATATTTTACAGAGAGAAGGTAGAATGAGGGAGAGAAAAATCAAAACAAAAGTAAGCAATTCACAAACTAAGGTATAGTATACTACAAACGTAAATGTACATTAAAAGAAGAGGGCTTTGATCAGCCTTGTACATCATGAAAGCCATACGTACACATAGCCATATGTAATGAGCTCCACTCATATCTCAGTGGTGTTTCTGCTACCATTGAGTTGACAGGGTTGGCTACACTTTCCATGCCACCTAGAAGAATTTCATGCGCTTTTTGGTTTCAATGGAAACTTTGAGTTGCCCTGATACTCGAGTCTTAATCAAAGAGATTAAAGCTATAGGGTGAACTCCCTATCTCCATAATACAACCAAAGTGTTCCCACTGCTACCATGCCATTAGAGGTAAAAAACTCACACAAAAAAACTCCACCTGTTTTCTACCCAGAAGACAATACTGCTTCTTCCTCATTTGAGATTCAGTGATGGTGGGAGCACTGAATTTCCCGCATCACTGTCACTTAGTAGAAAGAGTGGTGGTATACACATGAGAACAGTCAATCACCCCTACACATGTTGAAGAAGATAATCTGAGTCACACCAGTGTCAAGCCAGCCTAAATAAGGAAGTCTACTTCCAGTCTGAAATGGACTTCAAATTTCAAAATATAAGGCACTAAAAATTGCTTTGCACAAGGTTTTCTGTGTGAAATGTATTAACTACAGTTAAAAAGTAAGCACATTAGGCTAAACCTCTGGACAGGAAGTCTTATTTCAGCTTAATTAAGCTAGCTTGACAGCTCTGAGTCACATGGTGCCTGGCCACGAGGAGCAGGATTTTTCAGAAGTGCACACTATGAATCTCTATGGACTGAACTGACTGATCCCAAGCTCCGCCCTCTTGACCCTCTAATCACAACCGTTGCTTTCCTCTGTCAAGCTAAGAGAGGGCAGAGCTTGGGGTTGGTCAGTTGCATTGTATTATAATGTTTATGTAGGTGTGGCTAGTGATTCAGGGTCTGAATCCAAGCAAGACCTTTAGTGTCATGTCGTCTAAATCAGAGGTCACCTAGCTTATTTGGCAATGTTGAGTCCTCTGACCCCAGTGTTTAAAAGACATAAAAACTCTGTGCTCACATCATATTGATTACACTTTGCATTACACAGTTATAAACAACATTGTATGTCAAGTTGTGTAGGCTATAAATCCTGCATGGATTTCACAGTAGCTTTCATGGAGTTTTTCATTTTAAAACGATATCTAGAATTGTCCTAACCCCAAGGTTGCCTGGTCTAAATACTGTTTCAGAGGCTTTCCTAAACTGTCAAGAAGGATTCTGGGGGACAAGATGGATTTTTAGTATTCATGTCACGTCATGAGGGATACAGAACTAAATGTAGAAAAAAGTATCTATGCCGTAAAAAAAGTTGAATACTGGCAGTGTTTTTTCAGCAATCATTTGCCAGTTTATGATGATCTGTTAAACCAGAACTTCTGATAGCGTTGCTGCATCAACAGGTCCCCATTCTGTAGATCTGCTTCCTCCGTTGCTGTAGAACTTCACGAAGCTCATCTTCCACTCGAGCTAGTGGGTGGTTTTGGTATTGATCTGGAGGACAAAGGGAGGCCGTCGGTGATTACTGTGGTCTGCTGTACAACGTTCATGTACTCAGATTTCTGACTTGTGATGAGATGATTAACACTGAATTGATTTGATTCCAGTTCTTCGGGCAAAGATTCAATCCATCATTAAAACATTTTTTTTTTTTTAAATGTTAGATTGCTTATTGGTTAGATTCGGTTAGATTGCTTTATAACAGGGTTGTAGGTGCACAAATGTGATGGGACTGATTCAGTCAGACATAACTAAATAATGCAATCAAAACCTTACACCGAGTAATTAGATAAACATTCATCTTGAATAATTGTGATTCATCTAAATTAAGATTTTACAGATTGATGCATTTGAACTTCCATATTTCACACATAATAAATAGCAAACTTGCAGCAATATTGTATACCCCAAACAAACATGCACATGCACATGAACACACTCAGACACACCTCGACTGTAACTATTACTGAGCCAAGTGAGGTAACATTTTCAAAGTGATCACACAGTAAACAACTTCAATGGAAAGAAAGGTATGAGAAGTGACAGGAAATCAACGGTAGGAAAAGAAGGAGGAACCCATGTCTTGGTTAATACTTGGGGTCTTCATACCGGCCTTCACACCTTGCTTTGGTTTGTTAGGTGTATCATCATCATCATCATCATCATCATCAGGCATCACATATTCGTGCTCTGTAGGCTTGATTGGAGGAGGCTTGGGAGGGGTGGCCTGTCTTGCCTTTGTGTGGATCATGGGCACCACTCGAGCTTTGGGTGCTGCTTTGGGTACTGCTTTGTGTACTGCTTTGGGTAATGCTTTGGGCGCTGTGGAGGGGAAGTTGGAATGGCTCTGCATGGGCGGCAGCTCTGATGAATGCACACACACACACACACACACACCTTTACTAGCTCATTTTTGGTTTTAAGGGTTTGTGTGAATAAAAATTGCTACATCAGTAAGCATGATATATTACGTGATAATTTTTTATATTCAGTGCATCCCCTGTTACCATGGTTACGGATTAATGTAGCCGGGCCCCCACATTTGCAATGTGCAAGTATTCCTCTAGGGGTCAGAGGCAGACTTAAGCAACCATAGGGGTCAGAAGCAGACAGGCAACACACAACCACCAAGAGGTTATATTGACACTATACTTGTTTGTTGTTTTGGGGGGAAATTAGGCTAAATTGGAGAAAAAAAATTTCATTTAAAACTATTGATTTGATTTTCTCCAGCAGTGGTGGAGTAACACAGTGGTTCTCCACCTTTTTGATGCGTGTCCCCTACAAACAGAGGAATGCCTTTTCGCAACCCTCAACATGGTCCCAACCCCCAGGATGAGAACCACTGGTTTAACTGATTTGAACCTGGGCCTCTGGCATGGGTAGCCACACATCTACCAGTCAGCCAAAGGAGGAACTTCCCCTGGTCATGGGAGATATTAAGCTTACTAAGCTTCAGGTAGGGCTACACTGCTACACTCATCCCTCTTAGACCTCCCCCACAGGGAAAATCTTTTGGGACATGGCACCACTGTAACCCACTTGGATTTGAGCCTGGGTTTCAGCGAAAGGGGGAAGCCCCCTGACCAAGGGAGGTATTAGTCTTACTAGGCTTCAGGCAGGGCTTCTCTGCTACAGTGACAGTCCCTTGTGGTGTTCGCCCATCGCTGTTGAAAGTATAAAGGGGAAACACTGTTTTATAGTATTCCTCTCACCAATATGAGTGTCGTAGGTCTGTGGCTTCACATAAGGATGAAGACGATACTCTGTCTTCTCTAGGAAGTATGTCAATACAGCACTTAAGGAAGACAGAGTCACCTGGAAAGGCAGACAGGCAGACAGGCAAGCAAGCAGAGAGACATAGACCCCACCTACAGACACTTTTTATGGTGTCATTGATATTATAGATTCTAAAGCAGGGATTTTCAACTAGATTAGCAGGTGGGGAAAATCTATTGTATGTCGAGGGCCAGAGCACAGTGACTGGGGAGGGAGGGGTCTCTGTATGCCTGCTTGTTATGCTGCAGAGAGAGGCCAAGGGACCCCATTGTAATTGGTCTGACTGATTTTTTTTCCCTGTCAAAATTTCGATCGAATTTGGAGGCCCAGTAAGCCAGTAAGAAATGTTATCTTCAGATTGCTCAATATCTCTAGTTGTAGATTATACCTTCAGAGGGTTCAGTTCAAATATGGTTTTGGAAATGTTAATTGAATATATAAATGTCCTAATGGGCCACTGAAGAAGTTGAGCATCACTGTGAGTCTCAATATTCAAATACAACGCAGATTTCCCCCCAATATCAATCCTGTTTTATGCTTTGATGGAGGAAAGAATCTGTAAATCCGACAGTCATACTTACTGGTGTATCCAGTTCAATGATGAAACCTGAGTCTGTGGAGGTGACCCGGTAGTTCTTTATGACTGGCCCACTGAAACACAAGGAAGAGGACAGTCATCTGAAAGCTTACCTCTGACAGTGTGGGCTTTCATTAACAGCCCTCAGATTCTTCAACATGGAACACCAACCATCAGTTTGTTAAAGGTATAATCTGTAATGCCGGCAGCGACCTCTAGACAAAAGGGCCCCACCTGATATTGTGCTTTGTTTATTTTTGGTTTTGGTCTGACGTGTTGGTTGGAGTTTAGTAACTTATTATACTGTGAATTTCTCCAGACCTCTCTTGGTAGAGCCTGAGGTGTGGCCAGCAGTAGCAACCCCTCCCCTATACCCACTGAAATCCAATCCACACATCAGACAAAAACAAAAACTGTAAACAAAGCGCAGTACCATGTTGTCATCTTTTGCCGAGAGGTCGCTGTTCGACGACATTACAGAGTCTACCTTTAACAACAGGTGGCATAATGGTCAAGATTGTACAGTTGACTGAAATTCAATTTTGGGGAGAGAAGGCAGGTATCTACATCGCTGATTCCCGGCTGTAATACGTAAAACCACTCTAGTAAGTATCTGCGTAGCTGTTATTGTAGACCAGAGAGTTAGAGACCAGTCATACATGGGGTTGACTTGGTTTAGGCCCTAGGGTCAACGTTTGGGATCATGGGGTTAAGTTGAAGGGTCAAAGACCTGGCATTGATTTGTCTGAGGGTCAGGGCGTAGTTGTCGGCCAGGGTGGAGGGACGCATGATGATGTTGCCATACTCCGGGTTTTCCCGCAGCATCTGCTCCGCCTCCTGGCGAGTCACAGCGTAGAAACACCTGACATGGAGGAGAAATATTCAATACTCTTTTTTTCCCCTTGGAGAGTTGCGTAAGGGAAGAGCCACATGCAACACTATCAACAATAAATACAGAAGAAAATGTTATTTCCATGTCAGCAACAACATTCAATAACACATTAACCCTTTAACATGTTAGTTTAACGGAATGTTCTCTCAGAATTCTGTCTTGGCATTGTAGAGCTCCATTGCTATCAATGACTAGTAGTTGTTGTTACATCAGTATCAGAATGTTCAGTTCTCTAAATTCTACCTACATGCGAGGTTGCACATCTGAAAAGGTCCAAATGGAAGACAGAGACAGGGAGAGAGAGAGGAAGAAGAAAGTAAAGAAAGTCAAGAGAGAGGAGAGACAGGAGTGGCTGAAAGACAGAGAAAAGATGCTATAGGTATAAAGGCTGAGAGGGAGAAAGTGAGGTAAATAAACATGGTAAAGAAAGGAGGGAGGATACATTTGGTGTGAGAAAGATGGAACATGTTACCCAAGGAGCAGGGCCTCAAGCAACAAAAGGGTACTCTCGCACCTAAAATCTTTAAAGTGAAGTGGTGGAGTATCCTTTAAAAGAATTCATAAATAAATAGGGTGCCACTTTTTTGATGGACACCCTGCCCCACTTTAAGTGGAGATGATGGTAAACTAAAATATGTATATATATATATATATATATATATATATATAAATAAAAAATACACCAGTCAATCATTCCAAGAGGGCGTTTAATTGGTGTATGGCAGGGCAAAGGCACAGGGGCTCGAGCCCACTTTTGAACCCTATCTGTGCACATGCCTGCTGAGGAAATCAAAGAAAAAGCACCAAAGCAGCAGATGTGAACTTCTGGAACCAGCTGCTCGTACTTACAAAGGCATCTCAGGGACTCTGCTGTCATATTCATCCTTGGGCGAAAGAGGTGAGGCGGAGGAGGATGGGGGTGAGGGTAGGAAGGCGGGACGGCGTGGGAGAGGCGGACGTTGAGGTAGACATGGAGGAGCGAGTCTTTTCTTCTCTTCAGACAGAGCTTCCTCCAGCTTCATCATCTGGCCTGGCATCAGCTGAAGCTCATTGGGGATCTCTTTCTGCAGGAGGAAGCACAGACAGCTCCTCAGAATCGTGGTCATCATCGTCATCATAATCAACCTCGTCATCATCATTGTCATCATCTTCATCATCATCATTATTTTCATTCAATATTATTATCACCATCAGCAACAGCAGTATCAGTCATAGTTTTAATTATCACTATGATCGCCTTTATCACATTATTATCATCATCATCATCATCATCATCATCATCATCACGATCATTGTCATCATGAAAACAAGGGAGTGAAATCTGTCCTTTGAACTCTCCTAGGAAAGATGACCCAATTATCAACCAAGACTCACATGTGACTGGGTCACATGTATACACTGACCATGTGCTCCACTTACTTTTGTGTGGAGGTGAGTTTGTCTGTGTGTGTGTGTGTGTGTGTGTGAGCTGACAGTATACTTACTGTGGCCACCATCATGATAAAGCCTCTCCATTCCTCTCCTGTGTCAGGGTCTTCCATCTGCATAATTAAACAAACAATAAAACTGTTTATGGTCTATTTCCAAGTACATTAAGGAACAAAGAACAAGGAAAGAAATAAGTTAATATTTCCCGCACACTCTGAACACGCCCCTCTTCTCCACAGTGTTGTAAGAAGATGGTGAGGAGAGATACAGGAAGGAACAAAACGGGACAAAGACTTGCACACACAGAGAAGCAAGTCCAGCTCCTTCATGTACTGACAAGGAAATTCTACTACCCGCTAGCTTATTCATTGATTGATTGATTGATTGATTTATATTTCGTTATTGTTACGATTTAAGTGATATTGGGAGATATGACTTTGTGGCCTCTTTGGTCATCTTATGAGTCATCCAGATTCGAATGCTGTTTTATGGGATCAGATCTTTCATTTAGTTAATATCATGTCAGGCGTATGTTTCTACTCTGTCTACGACTCTATCTATCTATCTATCCATCTATGAGTCATGTTTCATATAGTATTCCACGTGTCATGCCTGTGCTGTGTTTTTTATGCATTCATGTATAGTATGTTTTTTTATGCATCTGGCTGCCACAATAATATTGTGATATTATAATAATGATAATAAAATTGAATTGAATTGAATTGAATTGATTTGACTTGAACTGAGACTGTGGCTTGTATTTATTTATTTATTTTTATTCTGGGCTGGTGTAAAGCTACCCTCACTGACCAGAATTTCAATGGGAGAAAATGGAGAAAGTAGGCTATATGGAGATGGCAACCATATGTTACTTTAACCAAAGGAGATAAAAAGACTAATACTTTACATAAGACGTCTGAACTTTCACTTATCCAGTTAGGACGTGTACCTTGCTTCAGATAATTAATAAGCCGGCTGGCTAAAACTGCCACATTTACAGAAATGTTAATTAATGTGCATTGTCCCTGCAAATCAAAAAAATAAAGTGAAACTGAAACTGAAAGATAAGAGTGGCACATAAATGCCTGTAATGTAATGTAAAGGTGTGATCTTTAACAGACCTTTAGCTGCACCTCCTGGTTGTCCAGGGAGAGAGTGAAGATGGTCGGTGACTTGTTCTGATATGGAGAATCCATCTCCACTGACCGCAGTGCCTGCAGGTCCACCTTCTCTGTGTACTGACAGATTACATAAGAAAAGATCATCGCTGACCTTAGTCAATGTTCACTTATAGTTGAACCCATTGAAGTGGCTCTAGATAGGGGCACCACACAGGCCTACTAAAAGCCTGGATTACGTGTATGTCAGCAAACGTTTAAGGGGGAATGGCACCAATTTTAAGTTTCACATATTCACATATGTTCTTCCTGTGCCCTAAATTTAAATTTGTGATGTCACCTGGATGTAAAATCTGGGATCCACAGACCATGAATAGTGCCCCAGTGACTGTGGACTGGGGCACAGGTACAACATGAATGAATGAAATGGATAAATTTACATTTTCAAGATTTATTTATGTTTTGGATGTAGCAACATTGACAAGTTAGAGGAAACATGACAAATTCAATTCTTCATTTATGCCAAAGGGATACTTGTACTTTTTGTACTTTGATCTTTGTAACTTCTGGAGAGGTTTATCTTCTTTGTTCTCGTTTCTGACATGGTGATAGCCCTTTGGCATGTCTCCTCTAACTTATCACACTTGACAGATGTTTGTACTTATACTTTTTGTACCTTTATCTTTGTAACCTTAAGAGAGGTCTGCGTTCTTTTGTTTCTGACATGGTGTTAGGGGTGTGGTATTTGTACACTAACTAAGGCAACTCCCACCCTTCATTATCATTGAAGGGTTATTCATTATTCATTATCCAATAGATTTGATACCCTGTTCAACCAATTATCCAATGACATCTGTACACCTGGTCTAGGTTGACTATGTCTGTTGTTTGCGTCATGTCTTTGTCTACTTCGACTCTGATGAAGTGTTGAAACGTTAGTCTGTTTGCAATATTAAAACCTGTCAATTAATCTGTGTGCTCCACCCTTTTTGTTCCAAAAAATGTATTTTCCATCCACAGATCAAATTCTTAAAGAATGTATGTGAATATACACCACATTTATATCATTAAAAAAAGCAGGCATTGGGGCTTTAAAGCTATAGAAATCAGAGAAAACCCTCAAATTAATGATGTCATCTGGGTGTAAAATCTGGGCTCCATAGACAATGAATAGCCCAGTGACTTTGTTGAGCCATAAAATGTTAAGTTTGGTTCACACTGCACAAATACAGTTTACATTCTATTATTATTACAGGTTTCTCGCAGTGGTTTCTAGATGTGGGAGAGAGTGGTGCATGTTAACAGATATTAACTGAACTGTCCTGGGCCACACAGGAATAACATAATGTGAATTCTGAAAATGGTTGGCATTTACCTTTAACTGTGATGAGTGATGAGTAATAGTGTGCTTGTGATAGCTAATAGTGATGTGATGAGTAATAGTGTTTGTGATAACTAATGGTGATGTGATGAGAAACAGTGTGTTTGTGATAACTAATAGTTATGTGATGAGTAAGTGTGTTTGTGATAACTAATAGTTATGTGATGAGTAATAGTGTGTTTGTGATAACTAATAGTTATGTGATGAGTAATAGTGTGTTTGCGATAACTAATAGTTATGTGATGAGTAATAGTGTGTTTGCGATAACTAATAGTGATGTGATGAGTAATAGTGTGTTTGTGATAACTAACACATTCACATGATTACAGGAAACTTACAGTAAAAACATGTAATGCTCCTTATATTCAATGTAGTCTGAACTCTACCTCTCTTACATACTTCCTTATGGCTCCAGTCTTTTCTCCTCCTTCCCTTGCTTCAAGGCTGAGAGTTCTGCACGGAATATTGCTGCTTTTATCAAAACCTTGTTACTCTAATGTTTGTGTTTTTCAGGTTTTTACTTGAACCAAAAGTATGAATGGTGATGAATACATTTAATCTCTCTTAGGCCCATGAGACCCATTCAATGATCTAATATGAGATAGATAGATAGATAGATAGATAGATAGATAGGTAGATAATTATAATTATACTGCTGCTACTACTACTACTACTACTACTACTACTACTACTACCAAAATACAGATAGTAATAAGTAAATATCTTTAAGATCCTTAAGGATGCCAGGTTGTAATGCACACCTTAACTGTACACATATTGACATTGTGACATGACACTAACAATTCATGATGTGAAGTTGCCATCGCACATAAGTGTAGATTTACCCTACATGGTAGGAGAGAGAATAAATCCAACTGGTCTTACTGTGTCTTGGGTGTCATCTGTGTACAGGAAGATTGTGGATCCACGGAGCTCCCCATAATATTTCTTGAAGTCCTGGAAAGTACAGCAATCATATTGCTTTTCACCACTCTGTCACAGTATTTACAGGCTTTAGGTTCAATGCGCACAACAACAGCATGGGACCTTTACTGTATTATGAAAATGACATATTACGTTTTTGAACAAAGCATATAAAAAAATAAAAATGCATATAAAGCATATAAAATGTTCACTTATTCACTTATTAAGTTGGCACTTAGCTGCTCTCGTAATTCTCTTTTGTAAGACTGTTTAACCTCCCCTATTTGTCATCACTCTCACTGAGTGATGCAGTGGTCAAATAAAGGTGGATAAACTATTTACTTCCTTAAAAATGTAAAACAAAACAAACTTGCATATACAAACTCCTATTTACTATAACTATGAATTTCAATCATTACAGAGTTTTAAGTGGATTTAACTTCCACTACATTCCCTGCTCTCACTCTATTATCTCCCCGCTCCAGTTCCCTCTGTATTTTTCTCTTACCTTCTCTCCTGTGTATTTCTTCAGCAAGTGACCGGAGTAGTAGAGAGGCAGAGCGGTGATAGTGGCTCTTCTCTTGTGGACGACCCTTTGAGGCACAGCCATGATCCCAACACTCCGTCTAACCAATAAGTTACTGTCAGCTTTGGTCCAGCTTAGTTTGGATCAAGTCTCGATGTCAGTCCACTCTGGCTCAGTTCGGTTCCAAGGTTGAGTCTATATCCGTGGTGTGTAACTGGGCTGAAATGGGTCCTCGGGTGATTAAATTCCTTCCCAAAATATGAACTGAACCTCTGGAAGAATCTTCAGTGACCTTCTGGGTAGCCGCACATTTACACTTCCAGTATGCTTGAGCTGATTGTTGATATGTGAGCTTGAGCACTGATAAACTAATCTGAACACTCTTCTCCCTTGTGACGGTGCTGCTGGTCAAAGCTGGGCTGAGTATGAGAATGAGGAAGTTCAGCCGTGATTTACCCGGGGGAAAGTACCATGGGGGGAATTGGCTGTGAACTTTGGACCTTGGTATACAGAGGCAGAGCTCCTCAAAGACAGATTTGCTTGTGACACAAACGTGCAAGAAAACATTCATGCAAGCACATAAACCATAGTTGTAGAAGAGGAGATGAGTATACTGCTGTGTGATAGGCTGTGTAGGCCAAAATTCATATTTGACCGACTACGCACACAAAAACACCTCTTACATATTACATGCAACATGTGCAACAGATTATATACACACACACACTGCACATGGTGAATTTTCCTGTGACAGTAGACTGAACAGTGGGCCTATAGTCTTCTAGTCTGCCAGCACCATAGAACCTTTCACAGAGGGTTAGGCTAATGTGAAGTGATAATGGGAAATGAGGCCCAGATAGACCTGCACATTGTTAATGCACACAGGGGAGGCTGGAGCAACTTGTGCCAGTTGGGGGCTCTCTGTGTACACAGGGTAGAGAGCAAGCGCTCTGTCAATGTGGGCGGTGCTACGGTCACCTTTCCGTTTTTCTTCTGATAAACTTGCCTTTGAGTGCTGACTGAGATAGCCTAACTGTGCCAGGCTTCATCCATATTTTATCTGCTGAGATTATTTGCATTAGAACTTTGAACTTCTGACATCATCTTCATTAGTATCCATGTGGATATAACTACTGGCTGGACTTAATCAACAGCCCGAGAGCCACTTCACAAATCAAAAGTAATGAAAAGGTGTTGGTTTAATACAAAATGATGATACACCATGTAGCATGGATAACAGGAATGAATAATGCATGAATGCCACTGGGCACTGACATGAGTGTTGGTGTAATTTCATTTTTAATGGTCTAGTTTTTCCACAACATGACCTTTTGTGGCACAATACTAAGCTGAGGTGTCAGAATCAAAGTAAAAGAAAAATAAATAAATAAATAAATAAAGTAAAGCTTCCTGAGTTATGAATTTCTTTTTATACTTTGAAACGTCCTGACCTCCCCACATGCATGTACATAGGAAGTAATGTCACCAGGAAACTATATGAGCCGTTATCAGCCGAGCATTGTGCATTAAAAGTTAATATTATGGGAATCCATTTATCATGAAATTACAACAGCTGCATCAGTACACAAAGTTGTTAATTTCACAGCAAATTAGAGTGACCACGGAGCAACCCCCTATGGACGCCACAATGAATGACCCTGATTAGCTTCACAGGTGAGCCAAATCAATGACAGTGGCTTTGGAATAGTTAACATCCACATTTCTCAACACTTTCTCCAAAGTCACAGTAGGGGCTAGCATGCACCCACATACAAACACAGAGTGCAGCGGTTATGTAGATGCCCCTTCCGAGCACCTCTTACATAACCCCTAGCAATTGCAGCAATACACCAATGAAACTGCCACAATGCACAGAATACAAGTTGCATAACAAGTACTACATGCAACACTGTTGAGCACCAAAAACACAGTGTCACATACAAGAGATAAAAGCATCTGAACACTGGACATGAGGCCCGCCATGGTGTCTTGGATCAAGAGGAGAACGGAGGGTGAAAGCACCAGGAGGACCTGAAACAGTCTGTTCAACAGCATATAGAGGAGGTGGGAGAGTTGCAGGAGAAGCCATAGCACATTGTTCAGCAACTGGAGGAGGAGCTGGAGGAACTGGAGGAGGAGCCAGACACACCAGAACGGCAGAGATGCCAGTATCCGCAGCAGTTCACACAGGAAAGAGAAGAAAGCACCCCAAGAATCCTGTGAGAGAGAGGGGGGCTGGGGGTTAGGTAGGAGAGAGACCGTTGGGAGAAGAGAAAGACAAGAGTATCAGTTTTTTACAGAATCCTATGGTTCTTATATGGTCTAAATGAAATGAGTATCTGTTACAGCGGAACCTCACTTATCCAAACAAGTTTATCAGTTCAACCTTCATCAGTTGATTAGACTGAAATGTTGGGATTATTGAAATACACGTGAAAACACATGGGATGTCTTCTGAAATATGTTTTATTCAATAAAGTACATTGAAAAGTTGTCTCCAAGTGCAATATTTGGCAGAAATAAATGTGTTATATATGTGTGTGTGTGATATGCAACAGCTAGGTGAAGCAGCGCTTAAAGGGGAACACCACCCAAATTATGAATTCCAATATGTTATTTCTATGGCCAAGGAAAGTTCAATCAATGTTTGTGAACATGAGTTACTCTCTTCCAAAGCCAGAAGCCAGAGAAGGAATCATCAAACTTGATGTCATCTGGTATAAAGTCTGAAGCTGTTCCATTGACAATGAATGGGAGACTGATTTTGTGGACCCACAAAATGTTTATATGAGTTTTTACACCCATGAGCTTTATTCTGTAGTAGCGTTATCAGTTCTGAATCGGAAAATGCACCCATACATCCAGAACCTTTCCTTGGGTGCTCTCAGTGTCACCTATACCATCTCTCCCAATTAATTGTCTATGGCATAGCTCCAGACATTAAACTTGATGACATCACACGTTTTTTTTTAGCACTCTAGTTTTTGGATTTGGAAGAGTTGTTCATGTTCACTAATATTTTTGGACTGTCTTAGGCCATGGGAATAACATGTATGAATTCTTTCTAAATTTGGCGTAGTTCCCCTTTAAGGGAAAAGAACCCTGATGATAATATCCGGCCAGTTCATTGAAACAGTCATTTCAGAACTCTGAGGTTTGGATAAACGAGGTTCTACTGTAAAATGTATGACAGTGTTTGTTGCGGCTTCCAACATTTTCCTTTTTAGCCGCTCAGAGTATGAGGTTGGGTCCTGAGGTTCGCAGATTTGTGACACGCTATATGAGGTTATGGTAACAGATACGATGAGATCCAAATATGCTTTTGGTGCATTTATTGTAATTAACCGGCACAGAGTTATCACAGTGCAGCAAAGATGAATGAATGGAAAACTGATTCCAGCGGATTAAACAGATACAACGGGTGATGAATGAATGAATGAGTAGCGGTCAACAAAAATTACGGCTACTCCCAACCCTGACTCTCTCTCATCTGTGCCACCGCTGAGTGCACACCCTCTGCAACACACACACACACACACACACTCAAGCACACTGTGCTCCTCATCTTCAACCTGTATGGCTCTTACAGTGTTTATGTGTACAGGTTGGAGCTGGTGTGGTTGGCCTGGTGGACGAGCTGGGTCAATATCTGTCTTTCTCTCGGCTGTAAGCTGCTCATTACCGCTGGCCTTCCAAAGTCTTCCCACTTTAACCAGAGAGAAAAAGCAGTCACAACACTACAACACCAATATCTTTACATTCATCACAGGACAGGTTTCCCTGAACCATCTTTGTGTTAATATTATCTTTGCCCCAATGTAAGCATCAAAATTAATTAATAAATAAAACCAGTGTTGAAAGAAATTGTGTAGGCTTCTTATATATTTATGGATATTGTTACGCTAAAGCATATTCAAATAAGTAGTTCTTGTGAGTGTTCAAATAGTGAATAAATACTATTACTGTTCATTGATGGCCTACAGTCAAATAACACACACACAGCCACATTTTACTATCCTTGTGGGGACCGTCTGATGACTCACATTTGTTCCCTAAACCCTAACCCTAAAATAGCCCCTTGTACTTGTCAGGTCCCCACAAGGATAGAAATATGAGAAAATTCTTTCCAAGTTGAGGCATTTGCCATAAGGATAGGAAAATAAGGACACACACACCAACTAGTTATATTCATCTTATAGGAAAGTACTGATTCATATAAGAACAATCTTTTTAAACTCTCATTATTAAAGGAACATTTTAAATCATTTTATTCCATGGGCAATGACCTGTTGTAGTATTTGTCAATTTTCTCACTCTCAGGAATTGGCTAGCAGTATATATATATTTTTTTAACATTAAAACTAAAACTGATTTACCTTGAAACTAATTGCAGAGAAAAGCCTATACTATAGGTATGTCAACTAACCAACCTAGGGACCACACAGCAACAGCCCAGGGTCCATCACTGGTCCCTGGTCTCAAGTTTGAGAAATGCTGCACTTTACTCTGTGTGCTATGATGCTTTTAGGAAAGCCAGCCCTGCGCATATTGCATTGAGCTGGATTTTCATCAGCTGATCAAAGTATTTGATTGGTCACTCACTGAACACAGTGATTGTCACCAGGAGGAGTAGCACTATACTAATCTGCACCACCAAAGTCTCCTTATGCCAAGTCCATCTTCTTCGTGATCTGATCTATAGTAATAAAGGAGAGAAACATTAGAAAACTTCTTCATGTGGGGCTGCACGTTAAGTTCCCTTATTTCATTTCATTAATATCCTTTGTCTCAAATTCATGAATTCATAAATCATTCATGTTTATGTCATAGCCAAGTCAAGCAAGTATGATAGCTCCCAGTCCCAAAGGAACATACTCTCTCAGCTCACCTCAAACTGATGTGTCTAAGGAAAGAAATGTTGAAAAATCTTAAAAACACTTTTAATTCCTTTGCCAGTAACCATCAATTACTCAAGTCTCAGACCTAATGTTTCAGTGCAGGGAAATCCTACCAGAATGGCTTCTACTTTGCTTCCCAATGACACATTCATGAAATTAGTTAAAGTAAAATTCACTAAAAACTCCACCTGCTTACCTCTAATTCTAAAAGTTAACTATCAGTTGAATAATATGTGTTCCTATGCTGACGAAATGTTATCAAAAGGGGTCTGCTGCCTAAAGTGTATCAATTCGGGGGTCCTTGACATGAAAAAGGTTGAATCACTGTTCTACACCCACTCTCAGCAGGCCCAACACCGCTGTGTCACTGCAACCTACAACCTGCCAACAACTTCAACATCTGAATGAACTAATTAATTAATTCTCAGAATTATCTCTGGGAAATCTCAAATTCCCTAGCTTTCAATGACCAGTTACCAATGACATCATCACAAGAATTTTCAGTTTTCAAGAGCCTATTTAAACAGTTTTCTAACCCTATCTCACCTGTGAGACTGTACACCTGAAATGGTTATACAGTATGCAGCAACAACATTTCCAGTATTGCCATCTTCAACCGACCCAGGCCTAATAAAGTAAAATAAATTCATTAATTAAAAAGTGTTGCCAATTTTTTTTCCTTGTATCTCACCTTTGATGCTGGCTTGGGCCTACTGTGTGCTTGGCCTGTATGAATGGCTCGATTACTGCCCGTTCTCACAATGTTAACCAAGCGGGCTAAGCGGTAGTTCTTGATGACATCAGAGCTGCTGGAGAACACACTGCGACACTCTGGGCAGCTGTAAACACATGCGTTCCTCAGGGCATTGATACAGGCCAGGCAGTAGCTGTGTCCACATGGGTACTGGTGGGGATCGTTGATATCATCCAAGCAGATGGCACAAGTTAGCGCTTGGTTCAGATCACTTTCCATCACACCCAAACTGACAAAGTAGAAGCCAGTCTAACTACCGTTACAGTTGACTTTAAAGTGAAAGTGAAAGGGTGCAAAGGTCAACTGTTATGCGACTTGTGTGGTCTATTGATGACACGTGCGCGCGCTCACACACTAGGGATGTGCAAAAAATCGATTCAAATATGAATCGCGAGTATATCTTCTACCGATTCAAAATCGATTCACAAATTCCCCCCCAAAATCGCCTTCATTAATTAATTTTTTTAACACTTTAAATCATTATTAATATATCTATATGTATTATTTTTTTTTTTTTTTTAGACCTATTAAACTGTATACCGCAGTCAATGGGAAAAGTAACTAAAAACAGCAATCTAGAATCAAATCTATGCGTGTATAGGGTTCAAGACACCATTTTTGAGTGTGCGCGCTCAAATTTCACTTGTTCGCATTCGTGCGAGTGTATTGGATTCACGTTCTCCAAAGTCGAGGACAAAAAACTTTACGAAAGAATCAATTTAGCTGTTACCGTGTTTCAAAAATGAAATGTCATAAAAAGCAAAATGAGGAGAGAGCGAAGGAGGCTGGTGGGGGAGACTAGGAAAGCCAACGAAAGGTTCTGACTACACCCCGCCCGCAACATTATCAGATTGGTTGAAACGTGGAGAATGACGAGTAGACAGCGAAACAACACTCTTCTCCGTGAGTGAATGAGATGAGCGGAAAAGTCAGAAGCTCCGTGAAGCAGCATGGATTAATTTACCATCGCTCGATTGACATAACATCTCAAAGGTTGTTGTTTTTTTTCCAAAGAAAGAGGAGCATGCCAAAGTTGCAAAATTCACTGGGTAGTTGGTAAGAAGAGCATGCCAAAGTTCACAACTCACTCTAATGTTATGTTTGTTTCTGTCTCCCTCATCTCTCGCCCCCTCGCTCATAAATACACGCATTCTAAAGTAAATACAGCTGTCTGTAGATTTAACGTTAACTAACAATATCCTACGCATATATTTCACAACGTACCGACACACTATAATGGACTGACGACTTAACGGTAGCAGCCCACTAAACACTTACGTGCAGGGAGAGAGACTTGGGCTGCAGGAAGTGGGTGTGTGTGTGTGTGTGTGTGTGTGTGCGTGCGCGTGCGAGAGAGAGAGAGAAGTTGAGAGATTTTCACTGACAACTTTAGAGACACCGGTGTAATGAAACTCAGCGCTGTCAATTCCAAAACTGTCAAACCTAATCAAAATAAACTAGGTCTATATGCTTCTATATAATTATAAATGTTCTAGTGTTTTGTCTTATTGAAAATTATGAGTCAACATATTAGGTTATTTTATGTTGACATTGTTAAATTATATAAAAGAAGATTACCTATTATGTCAGCCACTGCTCGTGGCAGAGAAACTTAA
>OMKL01137210.1:0-11493 GCA_900302295.1 Parasudis fraserbrunneri
GAGGTGGATGAGGGTTCCAGTAGGTGATGTGCTGGCGGAGCACATGGGAGACACAAACGCTGAGAAGAACAAAAGGCTGGAGTCGACAGTGAGGCACACCAATGGGTCTGAACACGAGGGAGGAAACACAGGTAAGTTCACTGTCCACAAAAAACACTGAGAATACTGCACACGAGAAGGAATCAAAGGGATAACACTCAGAGCTCTACCGGTAACAAGACGGAATTATCTGGCAGAGAAGTGGAGTCAAGACCAGGCTTTTATGGAACAGGTAATGAGCTGAGTGGAGTCAGGTGTGCCTCGTCTGCTGCTAGAGAGGAGCCAGCCACGCCCCCTGCCACACAGACACTGCAGGAGGAGGAAAACAGAACACAAAGAAAAACCACCCCAAAAACAAAAACCAAATCCTCACACAGTGGTTGGATTGCACTTTGTGTCTGTGGTGTGCGTGTGTGTAGGGATAGTGCGTGTGTGTGTGTGTGTGTGTGTGTGTGTGTTTTATTTATTTAGCAGGCTGGGCAGATCACACCCAGTGATGTGCTGGGCCGTGCGCACCACCCTCCCCAGTGCCTTGCGGTCCATACTGGTGCAGCTGCCATACCAGGTGGTGAAGCCACTTGTCAGGAGACTCCCTATGGTGCCCCGGTTGAAGTACTTGAGGATCTGGGGCCTTTCTTTCGGTGCCTGAGGCCATACAGGTGCTGTTAGGCCTTCTTGACAGTAGTTTCCATGTGACTCGACCATGTCAGGTCCTTGTGGATGTTTATTCCCAGGTATTTGAAATTGTTCACTATCTCCACCTCTGTGCCATTGATGGTGACTGGGGGGTGGGACTGTGGGTCCCCCGCCCTCCTGTAATCCACAATGACCTCCTTGGTCTAGGAGACGTTCAGGAAGAGGTGGTTGTCCTTGCACCACCGTTCCAGTGCAGTCACCTCTTCCCCGTAGGCCGTCTCATCGTGGGAGATCAGCCCCATAACTGCTGTGTCGTCCGCAATCTTCACAATGATGTTTGAGGCCTGTGACGCCATGCAGTCATGGGTGTAGAGGGAATACAGGAGGCAGCTGAGGACACAGCCCTGTGGCGCTCCTATGCTGAGGGTCAGCAGTGAAGAGGTGAAATTGTCCAGTCTCACCACCTGGCGGCGCTCCATCAGAAAGTCCAGTATCCAGTCACACAGTGCTGTGTGCAGGCCCAGATCCTTGAGCTTACTGACGAGCCGGGAGGGCACTATGGGGGAGGCTCAGGTCGTCAACAGGGGCAACAGTGATGGGGGGGTCTAGCAGAGGGGTCAAACCTGGCATAGAAGGAATTGAGGTTGTCTGGGAGGGTGGGTACTGTGTCTATGGTTTGCTGTTTGTTCCCTTTGAGGTCTGTAATAGTATGGAGACCCTGCCATAGGTGCCTTGGGTTGTTTGAGGTGAGCTTGGACTCTATCTTTTGTCTGTACTCCCTCTTTGCCTGTTTGATCGCTGTTCTCAGTGTGTGGCGTGATTGTTTGTATTCCTCCGGTGGGCCAGAGATGAAGGCTGTGGCCTGTGTGTGGAAAACTGCACGGACCTCACTGTTTTGTCTTTTGATTAGGCATGGCTTTTATTGTTTTTGTGGGGACCACGTCCTCCGTGCGTTTCTTGACAAGCTGGTGACTGTGTCCGTGCAGTCGTTAATATTGTCGTTTGCGGTCCTGAACGTCTCCCGGTCCACGTGATCAAAACAGTCCTGTAGGATGGCGTCCGATTGGTCCGACCAGCAGTGTACGGTCCTGTAGGCTGGGGCTTCCTGTTTCAGCCTCTGCCTATAGACAGGGAGGAGGAGGATGGAGGAGTGATCTGATTTGATCTGAAAAAAGAAGGGAACTTTGATTTTTCTATCAAGGCAACAATGACTTGGAACCCACATCAAAAAGACTGGTATGGTCCTTTAACTCTAAATAACTATCAAATTAAATGAATGTGTGCAAAACGATGTGTGACATTATGTGCAAAATATATCAGCATTGTTTTTAAAGGGGCAGTTCACCCAAAATAAAAATAAAAACATATTTTCCACCTTACCCAGAGTGCTATCTATCCACCCAGATCGTTTTGGTGTGATTCACCTAGTTGTGGAGATATCTTCCGAAGAGATATCTGCCGAAGAGATATCTGCCGAAGAGATATCTGCCGAAGAGATATCTGCCGTCACTCCAATGCAATGGAGCTGAATGGCACTCGGTTTGTGGCACTCAAGGCACCAAAAAATACTTTCGAAAAACTCAAAAGCAATGTCTCTTTCCAGAAATCATGATCCCGTTACTCTTTCTACCGAAGTACACCCCCATCCATTATTATACCCCTTTAAGTCTTAATTAGACGGAAAACAAATGAACAAATAAAAGTAACATTGTCTTTTGGTCACTACTGGTAGTGACAGGGCCATCAGTACCATGGCTTAAATTGGACTATACCATGGTATTATTTAAGTAACGTTAGCGTGCAATGTCTCTCGCACGAGTACATCACACAGATTAATGGCGCATTCTATTCAAAGTCGGAGGTCAGACGTTTCCAGTTGGAAAATCGGAAGTACGACCTTAATGCGTTCCAGGGCCCGGTGATGAGTTCTGCTGCCATCCCGTTTTGTACACAGAATGTGGTCCATGTGAATCTCGTGGAAAAGGCATTTGATACTATATGACAAGAGATGACCCCAAGCTGCAGCAATTAATTATTGGGTGAGTACAAATTAGAATGCCTCGGGGGTGAGTTGCTCCAAGGAATTGCATTGAGTGGTCTATGGCTGTATATGGAATTACATGCAATGTATGGAATATCAGCAATTCTAGGGCTATCACTGCCCCTGATATCCACATGCAGAACGTCCTTGTGTTATCCTATCCTTGTGTCGAAAACAGTACTATTCCTGATAACAATAGCACACATGAAACAGAAACAAAAGAAAAATAATACTCTTAACCCTTTTACTTTGGCCCCCAGCTGACATTATTTCTCCTCAACTAAATCCACTGACTTCCTTTCTATGCCTCTTCCGACATCTCCCTCACAGCCTTTCACAAACTCTGCTCCCGAATCCCCAACTCTCCCAAAAGTGATATAGTCGATTATGCTATGAATCCTCTGCACCCCTCTTCTACCGGACATTCCCTTGCTTTCCATCCTCGCTGTTCAGTTTCTGCTGCCAAATCTGTATATCTAAGCTTTTTCCTTTCATCAGTCTCCTCCACTGAATCCTCCCACGGCACCGTCAATTCTATAGAATAAACTATCCGCTGACTAGCAGACCATAACACTAGGTCTGGCCTCAAATTAGTGCTATTTCTCGAGGGACAATGGATTTTCTTTCAAAATCTACCTGCATCTCCTAATTATTAGCTCCCTTTAGCAGGCCTGACTCATGCCTGCCTTAAAACCTACCTCCTCTACATTTCTCTCCCTCACGGACAAAATGAATGGCTGCACTCTACACCTGATTACATCCTGAATTCTGAATTCAGTGTACTCTTCTGCTTTCAATTCCAGCCGCTAAGCTTTGCAAAACCTGGTTATGTCGCCATGTTTTCCTACTACGAAAACATTTCCCACACACTTTACAGCTCCAAGTTTCAGATAGAATTTGGTTTGATCGTTTCACCTCATGGGACGATTCCACAGAGCTCTTGAACGTGTTGCTGCTAGACAAACTCTTCCAGTTTGTGTTCTTCTGTGTCTTCTTTGATCTCAGTGAAAAGAGGAGCTGACCATCTCTAGCTGGTTCTCAATCACCAGCTGGATGGAAGTTACTGCCTGGTTCTGATACTCCACAGTCCTCTCCATCAGGTTCTGTTTTCATCTGTTCAGTTGATGTACTGTGTAAAGATTAAGCCTGTTTTCCTCCCTCTGGGTTTGAAGAGGGTTCTTCCAGTTCATCTTTAATCTGTAGGAGCCCTGGGTCCTGGGTTTGGCGGAGCTGTGCGGACTGAGGTTTCTCTTCATCGTGTTCACTCTTCACAGAGACAGGAGTGGATGTCAACTTTATGATACCAGCCTCCTCCAGACCTTGAAGCTGCTCTCCCTCCTGACTGCTCCAAAGTTCCTCCTGTTCCTCTTTAATCTGTAGGGGCTCTGGATCCTCCTGGCCCTGACTGGGGCTCCTCTCCTGCTGCTCAGGGGGAACCTCCTCTTCACAGACAGAGAGCTGTGGGGGGTCTAGAAAGAAGCAGAAAACACCAGTTAGCCAAGTAAAAGGAACATGCCAACATTATGGGAAATGTGCTTTCTGTCTTCCCCAGAGTCAGACAATAAGATAGATACTAATTTCCTCTCTGTGCGTTCAGTACATAGAGATCTGGCTGCATGCTATTCTAGTTTACCGCAATGGCTGGAAATGGGTAGGAACGGCTAGCCTAGCTTAGTAAATCAATAGTTTATCTGAGTAAAATGTTGATATTCCCACCGGTCTCATCTTTTTCCTCTGTCATTATGCCTTTGCATTTTGTTAGCTAAATCGTTAACCTCGGTGGCTTCAAGACACATTGCCCAGTTGCCTAGCAATGATGTCCTCATGACTTTAACCACTTGAGCGGCAAGCATATCGTGTACACTTCCCATGTCGTAACCACGAGCTCACGCGTTCCATTTGAAGACAGATAATGTTTCAATTGTCTTTGTGCTTTGGAAAGCCTTGTTCTGCCTATCCTCAGGCGATACCACTTCCCTAGCGTTTTGCTAATGGTGTAACGCCAACCAACTAATATTAGCGCTAGCTAGCAACACCCATGTGGCAGCCAAATTCATAGCGGATAACGCCATTACTAACAGTACCTGCATCAACATTTTCTTTAGGGCAGTAGTACGATGTTGCCGAATACCTAGAATAATACTTCTTATTCTAGGCCAAAGATAGGGGGGTAATGGCAAAAAGACATCAGCATTACAGTAGGCTAACGGAGACAACAGAGGAACGCTTCATGTGAGTGTCATTGAGGACTCCTTGAAAAACCTGAATGTCCACCATTGGTGTGAAAAATATGAAAACAGCAGGGGTTCTCACTCATATTAGTTACCATGTGTCTAGTACCTTTTTGAATGAATATTTTTCCACAAACTGAACTACAGGGTTTCTCTCCAGTATGAGTTATCATGTGTATTTTAACTGCACCGGTCTGACAAAATGTTTTGCCACAAACTGAACAACTAAATGGTTTCTCTCCGGTATGACATCTCATGTGTGTTTTCAGAGCCTTTATTACTATCAATCATTTTCCACAAACTGAACAACTTAAGGTTTTTTTGTCCTGTATGAGTTGTCACGTGTTCCGAATTTCCTTTTTCACTGAACTGTTTTCCACCAACTGAACAAAAGGTTTCTCTACAGCATGGCTTCTCATGTGTCTCTGCAGACTTCCGTTTAAATTTTTTCCTTAATCACTGCTAATAAATGATTGTTCCCCAATGCGGCCTCTCATAGACCTTACAATATCAACATCACTAGTTTTACTCTATGAGCCTCAAGGTGAAGCTTCAAGCTCTCTGTGGGGTCTAAATGTCCTCCAAACAAACCACAGTCACTAGGATGATGGTGAAAATGCAACATTAAAGACATCTGACTAAGAACAGATTTTCCACACACTTTATAACAAGGTGTGGACAAGGATGTGACCATGATTTGAGTACCTGGGATGATTCCAATCGCCTTATTCACTTCAACACAATATGTGTCAAATTTGACGCAGTGTGAGGTACGGATGCCAAAGTGCCTGTTCACTTCAATGTTAAAACTTTGCTCTAAAAATGCCACTTGAAGAACCAAAATAGTCAAAACAACAGGCAGAATACATTATCAGAATTATAAACTCATGATTACCCGTCTCAGATTGTTTTTCACCACCGTAGTTTTCATGTGTTGAAATACACGGAAGTGAATTATTCTTCATCTCGTTGAGATGTGTTCATAGCGATCTACGGAAATAAAGATGGTGGCGAAGTGAATAAGGCGAATAGATCTATTAAAGGTCTAGTTGTTAGACAAACGTAATCTTTTTTGTGCCTTCTTTAATATTAGCATATTTAAAACTTACTGAGGTTCCCCTCTCTCCTTCCGATCATCACCGTCATCAGTCTCAGTTCTAGAACAGTCTGAAGAGAGGAGCTGGCCATCTCTAGTCCTCCACAGTCCTCTCCATCAGGTTCTGTTTTCATCTGTTCAGTTGAGGTGCTGGCTAGAGGTTCAGTCTGGGTTTGGTTAAACCATGAGGGCTGAGGTTTCTCTTCATCATGTTCACTCTTCACAGTCAACTTTATGATCTCAGCCTCCTCCAGACCTTGAAGCTGCTCTCCCTCCTGACTGGTCCAGAGTTCCTCCTGTTCCTCTTTCATCTGTAGGGGCTCTGGTTTCTCCTGGCCCAGACTGGGGCTCCTCTCCTGCTGCTCAGGGGGAACCTCCTCTTCACAGACAGAGGGAGTCTAGAGGGAGGGACAAAAATGAGTCTCGTTTCTCTCCTGTGTGGATCTTCACGTGTCTCTCCACATATGCCTTCAGATTAAATCACCTTCCACAAACAGTGCAACTAAATGGTTCATCCCCTGTATGACTTTTCAAATGTGTATTAAGGTTTCCCTTTTGAATACATCTTTTGTGATAAAGTGTGCAACTGTAGGGCTTTTCACCAATATGATTTCTAAAATGTATTGTCAGTTTAGGTTTTTACCAAATCGTTTGTGACACAATGTGTAACTACAGTATAGGGCTTTTCCCCTATGTCTGCCAAAATCTCTAGCCTTAGTGAATTTCTTGCCACAAAGAGTACATGTCCAGTGCGTTTGAGGATAAAGCTCCAAGCTCTCTTTGGGCTCTAAATGTTTTCCGCACAAATCACTAGAATGAAACCTAACATGGTGCATTATAGGATTCCTCCTCTGGAAAACATTTCCCACACACTTTACAGCTCCAAGTTTCAGACAGCATTTGGTTTGATCATTTCACCTCATGGGAGGATCCCAAAGAGCTCTTGAACTCTTGAAAAACACATGTAGGATGAAAAAAGAGAAAGAAGCCTGTGCGTTAGTTATTTCCCATGTCAAATTTCAATTCATGAACATTTGGATTTCAGATAGTTTAGGCTAATCAGGTTTCACAGTTATGTTATTGCAACTCTATACCAGAAATGTAACAGACGGCAAAATGTGTTCTCTCTTGCACATCTTTGGAAACAAACTAGCGCTGCCTCTTTAGTGCTGCTTATCTTTCCCCCATGCATGCTTTGTTTTCTGTATTTGTTGTAAGGGGTAGGGTTTGATTGACTGATATGCATCTTCATCTTTGCTAACATATTGTATTTCTCCATTCTGTCTACATTTTAGTACTCTCTCCTTTTTTCTCAGACACCTGCCATAGGCTTACATTGCATTTAATGATTTGTTCAGCTAAGCTGATAGATTCAACAGCAGCCCTGCTGCTAATGACATCATGCAATCCTCTTGATCTAATGTGACCCGTTAGCTTGCTGGACCTCCGGCTACAAAACATTGATGTTAGCTAGCTAGCCGCCGAACATTACAGCTAATGTTAATGATAGCTATACCTAATCCTACCGAGCCAACGTGCGCTGCATAATACTGAAGGATAGACTGAGTGCTGAATGGCAACAAAGTAGGAAAGCTAACGTTAACGTTACTGTATGAAAGCACATCACACAACACTAACATTCGTTAGCGTTAGCTACCCCATCAACTTTCTCCCACACGTTGGCTGTCCTGTCTGTCGGTGTTGTCCGTATCTGTACCTCCAATCTGTTGCAATTGTATGGTTTCACTTTAAGAGTGTTGCATTATGGGTGACAGTGTTTTTGTTTTGGGTTGCTTGAGGGGCCATCTTGGGGGTTGGGTTGGAGAGTCGAAGAAGAGAGTATCATGTCTGCTAGCGCCGTTTTTAGTCTAGAGAGACAAGCGTCTGTAATGCAAGTCCACAAGTTACCAAACTGTGAAATCGTTTGGCCAAATAAAGTCCACCTGCTCAGGAGAGAAGTTGCATGCCATTTATGTCCACAGAGCTGTGCAGCAGAAAAATAAAAGGACCAAGTGTGAAAGCTGTTGATAGTGAAAGTCCTGGGCTATATCTCGATTATGGTCTAGTGAGCTGGAACCAAGAAAAGCAACACTGGGGGCTCATGTCCGGGATTTTTGTTTTTCCTGCATGCACCAGAACTGTGAGTTTTATGACCATCCTCGTACTGAGCAGAGAAAAATAAGATGAACTTGAACTTGGGAAGGCGCTAAAAAAAAAGAGAAAAAAAAGAGAGCTGTGCTAGCACTAACCGCTCAGTTAAAGTTCTACTTAGTGGGTGCAGCTGGCGCTGTAGTGCACAAGAACCCCAGGTCTTCTCCATGGCATGACTGGAGAATTGTGGAGGAGATGGAAGCTGCATATGGGCCCTCATCAAGAGCATGCTGCTGCTGTATGTATTGAACTGAGACAGAGAATCTGTAGACCAGGTGAGGCATCGCAAGAGATGATATTCATGAAGACGTCTCCACAGTGCATGTTAACCATTCAGAGGCAGGGCAGGGGGCTGATGGGTTTGAGGTGTTTACAAATGCCCTGGGAGATACTGACACAGTACAAAAGCGACTTGAAGCACAACCACGATGTACCCTGGCCAAAGCATAAGAAATAGCCTGCACGTATGAGACGGCAAAGAAGGCAGCCAGGAACGTGACTCAGCTCATGCAGATGAGTGCACGGGCGGCCATGGAGCGCAAAACCAGACCTGCTACAGTGCGCGAGTATGCTGCTGACGGCCATTATAAGCCTGGAAAACAAGTGCAGAGCCACCAAACTCGCAGTACAACTGACACCAAAGACCTGAAGCTGTAAGGCAGCACAGAGCCAGAAACGGAGCCCACAAAAAGAAAAAACGCCAAATGGGACGAAATCAGATGCCGCAACTGTTCAGGTATGGGACACTTTTTCGCGGGAACTCTGTCCCTGCATAAGCCAGCTAGACCGCCTGCAGCGCAGGGCGCACAGAATCCAGTGAAGGGCCGCCAAAACACATCTGCTGTTCTCAGTGTGAAGAGTCAGGGCCCTGAAATGTGCATTAACCTTTTGATAAATGACATATAAGTATGCGCTCCCTCCTTGACAGTGGAGGAAGGAAGAACATGCTGCCGCTGCAGCACTTCAACACCACCCCAGATTATGTAAAACTCCCCCCTACAGCTATCTGAAGTGCAGACATTGCAGGGTATCAGCCCAGGGAATGTCGCTGTCCTGGGAGAGGTTCATAAAGGTGCGTAAAAAGGACCAGACGTATAGGCTCTGTGTGGGCTATAGGGCCTTTAACGAACGCACCATCAAGGATGCATATCCACTGCCCAGCATCCAGGATACACTAGACACGCTGTCCACTGCCATGTGGTTCAGTACACTAGACCTAGCATCAGGATACTGGCAGGTGGAACTGACGCCCAGGGCACGCAAAGCTGCCACCTTTTGCAGTCATAAGGGGCTGTTTGAATGGAACGCCATGCCATGCGGACTCTGCAATGTGCCGGCGACTTTCCAATGCTTAAGGGATCTTGTCCTAGCCGGGTTGCAGTGGGAGACCTGTCTCATATATCTGGACAACATTATCTGCTTGGGACGGGACGTGGCAGAGATGTTGCAAAGACTGGGCCAAGTGTACGAGAGACTACGCCAAGCCAACCTTAAGCTGAAATCCGGCAAAGTGCTGTCTCCTCTGCAGGCAGGTGACCTATCTAGGGCATATTGTCTCTGAATAGGGCATAGCCACAGATCCTCAGAAAGTTCAGAAGGTCAAGGAGTGGCCCACACCCAAGAACGTGTCTGAAGTGCGACAATTTGTCGGTCTAGCATCCTATTATCGACAATTTGTTCAAGATTTTGCGACAATCGCCGAGCCTCTCTATGTGCTTACTAAAAAGTATGCACGTTTCCACTAGTCCGAGGAGTGCGAGAATGCACCCTGATATCACCGGAAGTGACGGTAGTCTAGCCGGATCTTCCTAGCTTAGAGAAAAGAAGAGGAAAAAATAGACTTTTTGGAACAATTGTCATTTGTTCTTATTGGTTTATATATATGAAAAATATATTCACTGTGACAGATACAGGTGGCATGTATTTTCTCTCTCTCTCTCTCTCTATATATATATATATAATATATATATGTATATTTTTTTTGTTTGTTTTTCGTTTTTGTTATAAGGAATGTTAGATACTCTTCTGCTCTATTGCTAAATGTTATATTAATTGAGTGTATTAATAGTGTGTAGATATTGTTGTAGTTCTGTTTTTTGCGATAAAGGTATTGCAACGAGGTGGTAATTTGACAACAATTATGGGGAAATGTTTATGCATATGGAAAATGTATTATTATTTGCTGGAGTGGTGTTAGAAGCAAATCACCAGCCAGAGTGGGGGTAGTGTTGCAATTGTATGGTTTCACTTTAAGAGTGTTGCATCATGGGAGACAGCGTTTTTGTTTTGGGTTGCTTGAGAGGCCATTTTGGGTGTTGGGTTGGAGAGTCGAAGAAGTGAGTATCACATCTGCTGGCGCTGTTTTTAGTCTAGAGAGACAAGCGTCTGTAATGCAAGTCCACAAGTTACCAAACTGTGAAATTGTTTGGCCAAATAAAGTCCATCTGTTCAGGAGAGAAGTTGCATGCCATTTATGTCCACGGAGCTGTGCAGCAGAAAAATAAAAGGACCAAGTGTGAAAGCTGTTAATAGTCAAAGTCCTGGGCTATATCCTGACTACGGTGTAGTGAGCTGGAACCAGCGAAAAGCAACAAAGCGAAATTTATTTCCCGATACATCCATTCCCGGTGGAATTTATTTTTGACATAATTGTCCATTTCTTTAGCTTTCCAACAACTTTCCTTTCAGTCGATTATGTTTGCCATGTTTTAAATCAAACATCCACTGCCGCAGTTTAGAGCATATTCGCTCATCTCTTTCTCTCTCTGTAGTCTGTATTTCTCTCCCTCAAGCACATCAGCTGATGGGCCACGTTTTGACTGTGGCGTGCTTTTATTCAGGGCAGACATAACTTTAATGAGCATCTCATTTGTCTGCATAGTTTTCCATTCTATGCTTGTTGTTTATAGTCTATTAGTGTGCCATGGTCTATTCGGATCTCGACGATTCACACAAGTCACCAAAACTGACGTGAAAAAAGCGACATTCACCTAAAAGCACGTTGTTTGCATTCCTGGCTCCATCAGGTTCTGCTGTCATCTGTTCAGTCGAGGTGCTGGCTAGAGGCTCAGTCTGGGTTTGGTTAAACCATGAGGACTGAGGTTTCTCTTCATCATGTTCACTCTTCACAGGGACAGGAGTGAATGTGAACTTTATGATATCAGCCTCGTCCAGACCTTGAAGCTGCTCTCCCTCCTGACTGGTCCAGAGTTCCTCCTTTTTAATCTGTAGGGGCTGTGGCTCCTCCTGGCCCAGACGGTGGCTCCTCTCCTGCTGCTCAGGGGGAACCTCCTCTTCAC
>OMKL01137212.1:0-12774 GCA_900302295.1 Parasudis fraserbrunneri
CACTTTGTCTTCCATTATTCAGTTGATTACAGTGTCAGGTAGTGCTTTTCATACACTACATCACACTAACAATGCAAATCAAAAGAGTAGAATGCTATTAGCAGACAGGAGCAATCAATTGGGATACAAGTGAACAAGGTTACACATCAACTCCCTCTCGCTCACTGCAGTGACGTTACTGTTACTGTACTGTGTACTGTGTACTGTGTACTGTGTACTGTTACCCTCCACAGTGTTTTTCTACATCTCTATCTTTTCTTTGACCGTGTATCAGTATGCACCCGACATTCATTCTCATATTTCAAGAGATTTAAAATTTCCCAAGGTATATGGTGCAATTCTTCGGACGACGTTTCAACAAATGTCCAAGGGACCAATCTAATCAGTTCTGCTATATTCTGGCGTGCATTTTGTTGTGCTGTTGTCCAGAGCATGCGAACATCTGAGCGATTTGCATTCTTTTGCTGTGGGGGGAGAAAAAGCAGCTCTGTAATCAAGTCATGCAGTCCTTGTGAGCTATTCCAGGAAGCCCTTCATAATATATTACATTGTGCTGTATTGTACCGCAGTATTTTTTCAAAGACTGGGTGAGTACCCAGAGGTGGGCTGCAGGAAGATTAAAGTGGGCCTCCAAATTATTCTGGAGACATTAATGTCAAAGATATTGGCTGTACTATGGCTCCAAGGTCTTCCCAAGTCCATGCAATGTACAGCAAGGGGGGCGTGATAAAATAATATAGGCTCGCAGATTTGTAAATCAAGGTAAGTTTAGGTATCAGCCGATACCGTGTACCAGTCTACACAGCCAGTGAATTACTTTTACTGAACAACATAAACTTAGACCATTAGGTTGGATTCACTGGACAATAATGTTGTTGTTTTATTTATTTTTCAAAATCCATTTTTCTCTTTCACTCTTTCTCTTTCATTTTCACTCTTCTCTTTTGCACAAGGCACTTGGGATCCTGTTTCACTATTGATGAAAAGGTGTGATACCCTATTTTAGCTCAACTGCCTGCTCAATACCCAAAGCCAGTATTTGTATCAGTGTGCAGACCCGAGTGTGGGACCCCCTGCAGAGAAGGTGTGAAACCTACACTTGTACAACATTGTGTTGTACAGTACGATAAGTCGACTACAGAGAGCTCCTCATTCTGGATCTATGTTCCTTCTGGTCGTGTTCATGCAGTGCCTGTCTATATATTATTTTCTGGAAACCGTGGTCATTTCACAGCGTGGTTTACCTGGGGGAGCCTGGGGCCACGGCATTCAAATAGGCTTCCTCATTATCGCACTCTCTCTCTCTCTCTCTCTCTCTCTCTCTCTCTCTCTCTCTCTCTCTCTCCGTGTAACCCTTCTCTTTTTCTTTCTCTCTCTCTCTTGTTCCATCTCATTTTCACTAATCCTGTCATTTCCCTCTCGTTCTTTCTCTCATTTTCTCTCTCTTTTGCTCTCTCTTCATATTCCATCTTTTCCTCCTCTCGCCATCCCGCGGCCATATCCCACTTCCGTCTCAATTTCATCCTTTCTTTCTCCCGATCACTTTCTTCGTTCTTTCTTCTCTTATTCCGTCCTCTTGTACGGTTTGTCGCTCTCTCTCTCTCCGTCTTCGTCGGCGGTACGTCTCGTCTTTTGGACACAGGCGGGCTGAAGATTGAACGCCGCGCTGTGTAACTAGCGAGAGCGTAATTACACGAATGATAATGGTGAGGCGCGTGCAAGCACGCACACGCACACACACGTACCGTAGCTACGTGCGCACAAACTCCTCTGATGCTTAACACGTATGCTAACGTATCATAACTGGCTCATTGATTGTACCTAATGCTTTTGCTTCACGTGTGCTTCACACACAAAAAAGGCTCTACCGTACACACTGCGGATGTGCTATTGTAGATAATGGAGGCAGATACAGTGGTGGAGCTGTCAGATCAAGACCTCAAATCTCATTTTCAGCCCCGCAGGTTTTAAGAAAAATATGCCTATTTCAGACTGACAACCAGACGTTCTTTGAAGTCAAACGATGTGTCTTGAGTAAACGATATGTCTTCTTGAGTAGGGTCCTTTGTGGGGGGGGGGGCGGCTCCTGGGATCATGAAAATATACTTTCAACTCAGATTTAAAATGGAGGAAAAAAAAGAAATCTACTCAAATACAAGCGACAAGGATTTCACGGCACAAGAGCCACGCCATACAGATTTACAGCAAAAGAATTCATAAATCAACGTATGGTGCTAACAGTAGTAATGGTTGTATAAGGTAGGGACACCAAGGACACCAATACATGTTGAGGATTAACCTCATAAATCCCAGTGTTCTCCCCTGGCTCTCTCAGCAGGTAAAGTCACCAGACGGTTCTGGTTTTTGCATAGAAATGTGGGACCGATGCCTCTGTACAAGCAACACCTTTTGTGACAAACAAAGAGGGTTATTGCAACCCGTTCAGATGTGCCAGAAGAAACGTCATTACCGACATTTAAAAGCATACTGAATACCGAGAGAAAAAAAGAGAGAAGCATAACCCCTCCTTGTTTGCGCACACGGCTTAAAAATGTAGCCCAAAAAAAAACTAAAAAAAAACCTCACTAAATGACACTTCAATCTTTTCATGTCGACGGAACAGTTCGACCTTGAGCTCTGTTGAGCGAGAAAATATCAACAATGCCACAATCTTTTGTCGCGTTACTACCACAGTCACCGGCATGTAGCGGCGGCGGCGGCGGCAGCCAGAGCACAGATGAGTGAGCAAAAGGTCTCACTGCTCTCCTGAGGACGACTCATAACTCATTCGCTTATGAACGCCGTTTTATTCTGACACATGATGTCACAGAGGCTGGGATCTGTAATGTAGATGTATGGCAACATAAAAGTAACTGCCATAGGAGCATGATAATGTATGTATGATATCGTTACGGTATACGCTCTCTCTCTCTCTCTCTCTCTCTCTCTCTCTCCCCCACCACCCTTGGGGACATGGAAAATAAATGATTGTGTATAGATCGAAGCATGCCTGATGTATGTTTTTCACTTCATCTGCACTGGGCACCTTTACGTGCAATTAGCCTGAACGGCTTTGCATATATTATTATTATTTTTTTTTTTTTACAAACGTGACTATTATGTAAAGTATTCTTTGGGGTTTCATACACATGGCGTGTAATGTTAGGTGCTTGCCTTTTTCTAACACAGTGCACTCGCCCTTTGATTTTCTAGTGTACACTGGGAGAAATATAGGAACAGCGTTGTTAGGTATATTAGGGCTGGGCAATGTTGAAAATGTTAGTTTATTTTCCATCTGCGTTATTGTATCATGTTTTTTTTTATTTGTTTATTATATCTCGTGCATTCTTTTCTGCATTCTTTGAGATGTGAAGGAGAGGTAACTTTAAAAGCATTGCTCCCTTTTACCATTTTTTTATTCAGCCTTACGGGGGGGGGCTTATGAGCAGAAGGTCGCAGGTTCGAGTCCTCTTCATGACTACAAAACTCCTTGCCATTCTTCACATTCATTACATACAGTACTTCAAAAGTTTATTTTGTGACTCTTCTGGACTAGTGTGAAAAATCAATTTAAAACATTTGGAGAAAAAATATTTTAAAGGATCCATCCATCCTTCTGATTTGAGCAACACAGCCATAGTGCCATCTTAATAATCCTATCTCTCTTTATCATTACAGAATTCTACTTAGCCTTGAGATGCACAGCCACAATGAAAAGCAATAGGATTGAATAGCAGTCCACTCTTGAAGGTAAGTTCCCTTTCTCACCAGAAGCAAATGTTTCTTTGAGACTATCAAAGCTATTTTCAGGTACACTTGAGCAACAAGTAGCAAAAGAAAAGGAATCTAAATTGATTTGTCAAGTTTCATTGACCTATAAAATGTGGTTGATCTTTACAACACTTTTCTACACAATTAAAGATTTGCTCTCTGCCTCGAGGTGCTGACCTCAATATCCGTGACCTCATCCGGGCAGATCATTAACAACAACCTGCGTGACATCAAGCCCTGCGAAGATCTTCTATGTCGAGGATCAATTCTAAACAGAGGGCCTACACAGATCAATTGATCTCCACATCACATGGACGAGTTCAACCAAAGTGTGGCATATGGAGGCTAGCACCCGTCAACCCCTTTTGAAGCATTGATCGGGTGTTATTTGGAATGATATGATTACAAGGCTCCACTGGCTCTTAAAGGTGTACTCTCGAGTTGAAAGAAATGAACAATAATTCCAGGGGTCGTACTCATAAAACTTTAAAAGTACTGATCTTTTAGGGTCGTCAGAAGGCCAGTACCACAGGGGCTGTCCGGAATCCACACTGGTTCATAAGATCTAAACTGTGATGTGAAAATGTGGCGCTGTGGCTATGAGCTCGCATTCACACAAAAAAGAAGAAGAAAAAAGGAGGGGTGAGGGGTGGGGGCGGTCCAAGTACTTGATTGTATGTCAGAATGACTAATAAGCAGCTGTTCTGTTTTATTTGTGTTCATTTTTTAATCTTGGCTTGAGGAATTCTTCTTCCCTCTTGTGAATGACTGTGTGTCTATCCTCCACTCATATGAGTCATTGAGGCCCGAGAATAATGTGCATAGTGTGTGTTCACATTCAATGACCTGATGTCCTCCAGAATTTCTTCTACTTCACCTCCCAAATGACACACTCAGTAAAACAAATCCCCATTTTCTACCTCCTTTACCTCTAATTCTAAAAGCTAACCATCAGTTAAATCATATTTTTTTCCTAAACCTTTTTTTAAACATATAGTTTCTCATTAGTTCCTATCTACTTAATCATTGTCTGCACTCCCCAAGGTAAAGTGTGAAGCACGTGCTTGATTTATTTCACTACAGTCTCAAAAGGGAAAACAGCCCTTATGAGATAAGATATATTGAGCATTATATTAAGTCATATATTTTTAAAGCATTTCAAATGTAGGCTATTCAAGTACTTTTTTCCCAAGGTATCTATAATCTGATTCTTACCAATATGGACCTTTGAGACACTTACTGTAAGACAATATGTGCACCACATCCATAGGCTTTAGGTATCAAAGTCTCCCCTGTTTGACCTTGTCAGTGTTAACTACCACCTCTGTCAATTCTCAGAGCCTTTAAATATTTATGAAAATAGAGAACGGCGTGTGCCTATAACCGCACACTAAAAGGGAAAATCCACCCTAAAGCATAATTTACATTGTGCTATTCCAGTAATCTTGGACAGTAAATTCAATATATATATATATATAAACAAAGACAACTGTCTCCCTAAACTGGATATCAGAGCACCAAGACTTGAATTTGTGATGTCATCAAATGACCCTTTTTTGGAGTGGGTCCATGGACGTTGACTATGAATTAGTGACGGACTTTGTGGGCTCGTAGAATCTTTGTTTGTAATGATACATCCAAATTAGTTTTGTAGGTGTGGGGCTTACAGCTCTGAATCAGAAAGTGTCCCTACTGTATATGCCGGTAAAATCAACCGGTACTGTCAATGTCATAGTGTCCTCAGAGTTGTTCCATTATTCACAGTCTATGGAGCAGCTCTGCAATTTGTCTCTTGATGACATCATCTCTAGAGTCTCTCTGGTGTTCAGTTTAAAAGAGCATACCGGTCCAGTAGAGAATACAGTAATGTTAATGAAAACTAGACATGTGCTGTCGGTGACCGACGGCTTTAATATCCCAGAATGGCCCGAATTCCCATTGTTAGACCATGCCCCTAATCCAAGCTGTTGAGGAATACTTCATGTTCATGTACGAGAATAGCGCCACCATGAGGCAAGATGACTCAGAATTTCACAGGCCTCCATGCTACTGTAAGGCAAACATGTTTGTCAAGTTTGGTGGAAATCGGACAGTGCATTCACAAGTGACAAGTCATTTCCTGTTTACCATGCATTTTTCCGAAATTTGATTGGATCTGGCGGGATTGGTTTGGCATTATGGTTTGGCCTTTCAATTATCTCAATGAAACATTTGAGAATGTTAGTCTCCAGATTCCACACAGCAAGTTTGGTCAGAATCAGGTGAACAGGCTGGGAGTAGGATTGGGGGAGTAGGGAAGAAAGTGTCCAATAATTCAAGGTGGCAGAAATTCCAGTATGGCGGACTTCATAGGTCCTTATGGCAAAGTTGTTGCGCATGAGTAGACGCATCTCTTGATACCAGTTTCATGACTGTATGACTAACAGACCAGCTATTGGTGTTATCATGTTCACAAGCAGGATATGAATGTTTGGCCTGATGGTGGCGGTAGAGGAAAGGTCATGGGGTCACCAAAATCAATAGGGTTCATCCTCTAGGGGTCATAAATGTGAACCGCAAATTTGAAAAGATTCGATTGAAAGCTATTTGAGTTATCGCGGTAGGTAACGTGGAAAGTCTGCAGTGGCAGCGGCGGCAGTCAGGGTAAAACCATAATATCCACAACACTTTTGTTCGGGGATATAATAAACTACTTGGTGGTTTTCACAAGGGTGAATTACTTATGCCTGATGACTTTCAAACAATTATCAAGTCTCACAGAGACTTTCAACATAAATGGCAGTGTGAATGGCATTTAGTAAGGTAAGCTGAGATCTGTTAAGACACCTATAAACACAAAATTAGTTAAAGACAGGGACAATCTCTGGTAATGGAGAGAAGTCAAAATTACACTGGTATGGTCCTTTAAGGACAACAACTTGTTCATATTCACACATTCCAGCTAAGCTCTACAATATTATAGAAATAACATTTGTTATCAAATGTCAATTCTATTTTAGGGTGGATTATTATTTGTATTTTTAGGGTGGATTTTTAAAAATGTCAATTCTATTTTAGGGTGGATTTTCCCTTTACGGCCAAACAGCCCAAAGTCCCTTGAGAGAAGCCTATGAATATGATTTCATGTTCACCATGCGTTTGTCACGTGCGCTGTATATTCTCTCATTATCTCCATATTGTGTCAACGCAGATGAGGTCACAGGAGGGCAAGGGAAAGAATGAAGAGAGTGTGATTACTTGAGAGTCAGAATTAATTCCAATTTTGGAATGCAGAATGTGGAAATATATCTAAATGATTAAATAAAATTGTAAAGAATTGAGTAATTTTGAAATAATTACACAATATCAACTCATTATTATGTTATATTATTATATATTATAATAATTATATATTATATTAACAACTTAACAACAATTATTTCATTTCAACTTTTTGCATTTCATAATGACACTATTCCAAATGATGCATTCCAGAGTGGCTCCTTTTTTCTGCTCCTTTTTATTTCATAATTACACTTTTCATAATGGTTTGGCCGTCTGTCAATCAGCATGAATGGGGCGGGGCCAGGTTTCACACACACATTCAGACTAAAGCAACAGCACAGTTGAGAAGCTGATTCCCTTGGACAAAACAAAAGCAGTGTATGACAACTTCCCTGTAACAATGAGTTCTCTGAGTCAGTTCTATTGTTAGATGTATTTAACATCAAAAGTCCATAAAGGTTTTAAGTTCCTCTTTGAAGATGTCATGTTAACTGTGAAGGTGAGTGTAATTTCATTCACTATGTCAGTGTTAGCTAGTTATGAACCCCAAATGTTGTCTTGGGTTTTTTGATGAATGAACTTATGAACATTAGTGTTAGCTAGCTAGCTAATGTTAGCTAACACCGGGATATTAGTGAGCGAACTTACACTCACCTTCACATTTAGCAACGATGATTCACTCAGTGGCTGGTTTGAAATTGCCATTCTGTGTCCAGTCCATGCTAGCATAAAGGCTTGTGCCCATATAGCGTCCATATTTCTCTGGCAGAAAAGTGCTGGCAGGGTGCTGGGGAGCACTGGGGTAAAGCAGTAACAACACCAGCGCCTTTCTGAAAAGTTTAGAGGTTTTCAGCCAGAATCGCTCAAAGCAGCTACACAAATAAGGCTGAGCGCTCTGGAAAAAGTCGGCATATGCATACGCCCTCTCCTCATTGGGAAAACTTGGAATAAGACGCTGGCGCTCAGGAAAGAAAATGCTATAGGGACACAAGCCCTAACACACTAAAAATGACGGAACTCAGCTGCAGACCGCAGGTCATAGAACTTGATTGGATAGAAAGAAACTTTCTGTAATGTATCATGATCATTTCCTCATGCACCACACCATACCAACACTAATTTCCATGACAACATTATCAAAGATTCTATGGCAGCCATCCTCAGCGTACCAGCCAAACGGCCATTCAAGAATACAGATCTAAATGTGAACGGCCATTCAAGAATACAGATCTAAATGTGAACGGCCATTCAACCTATTCAGTTTCTGTGCTGCAGGTGCAGGTGGCGCTCTCTCAGCCAGGCAGTGTCATTGAAAGCAAAGGATTACCCAATCAGCGAATAGGCCTAGCCCTATGGTCTAACTCTGTTCATGTTGATTGACAGATGCACCATTATGAAAAGTGCCATTATGAAATAATAAGTAATATAACATGAGAATAAGTTGATATTATTTCTATCTTCATTTCTAAATTTTATTATGTAATTATTTCATTATGACATAATTATTGATTTTATTAGTACATTTGGTCCTCCATACAGAACCTCCCATCTATGAATTTGAAGACGTGTTTGTCTTTTATATTATGCTGATTACCAGCCAAAACTGATCCATATCATTTGAATGCTATCAGTCTTGGGTATTTTGGTGCCAATTTTTCCCAATACTTTCCTATTGTTCTGCAATCTCCCGCTCTACTCTATTGTATGCATGGTTACCTTTTTTCATTTTTTTCTGGGTAATTCTTTTTAGGGTAATTCCTTTTACTCGGGAACTGCACGCAATTACTCTTCCGATGATGAGCTATTCCGAGCATTCCGTGACCCCTTACGATATCTAATCAATTTAGCGTTGTGTTTTTTTTTATTAATTAAAGGAGATCAAAGGGAGGAGATAGGCTTCCTCTGTGAGTGTTCTGTCACAGCCTGATTTCACCATCTCTTTTAAATGAAGATGAAACATTCACAGTCACACACACACCACACACGCGCTCCATCAAATAGACACTTAAGAAGTTCACATACACCCACACATGTGCGTGCACATACACACACACACACACATATTTTCTCTTTCTGACTCAAACGCCCACATATGCACTTGCAAAACATTGAGACCCCACAACCACCCGAAGCATATGACTTTTCTCTCTCTCTCGCTCTCTCCCTCTCTCTCTCTCTCCTTCTCCCCCTGCCCCTCCATGTGTCCCGGCCAAGCCTCCTCCTCTCCAAAGCAAACACTGCTCATGTTTATTTATGATATGCCAATACGGAGTACTTCAAAGAATTGTCCGGCCCTGAAAAACCCCAGAGGTGTTTTCCCGCCGTCTGCAAATTAGGCCCATAATTCTGGAGAACCACCAACGCAGAACATGATGCTCGAGCCAGCGAGACGCGACTAGCCCGATGGGTCTTCCAAATTCCAAAGTAACCAAAACATTGTGTTAAATAAAAAATCACCGCCACAGTTTCTTCGTTGGCGTCAGTTATGATGTTATAATGATGACAGCTGGCACTGCACTTCAAGAGCCCTGTGAGAAGTACAACCAACAGCAAGCCTGGCGTGATGAGGATGATAACTAGGCTTGGTTTTGACCACCCTTGTATTTGATGATGATGATGATGATGATGATGGTGATGATGACAATGACATTGATGATGATGGTCATCATGATGACAATGATAATCACTGCATTTACATTTGAGGAATTTAGCAAACATTCATATACAGACTGATTTACAACACGGTGCAGCAGTAGGATGAACTCACTTCTTTTAACATGTAACAGTTGCCAAAATCAGGAGTACTGAGGACCAATCAACAGTGCCCAAGACTAAGTAGCTAAAAGTAAAATTTGCTTTTAGCAAGTGTATGATAATGTGCTATATAAATAAACTTGCCTTCCCTTGTCTTGCCTAGCAAATAAGTATGAGGGACGGGGAACCGAGCAGATTTTTTGAATTCATCGTGAATCATCATGATGATGATGATGATGATGATGAAGTCTGTCAGTAGCTCCCGTAATATCAGCTGTATAGTGGTGGTTAATAGCTCCTGTAATATCAGCTGTATAGTGGTGGTTAATAGCTCCTGTAATATCAGCTGTATAGTGGTGGTTATTGTGAGGCGAGTCAGTTTGAATGTCTATATGGACCCACTGTGCATATCGAATTGATTCAGATTCTGAAAAAACATCATGGCACTACACAGTAATTCTGCAAGGACTTTCAGAGAAATGTTGCATTGCAAACTGTTGTGACAAACGCCTCGGTGCATAGCACTATGTTCCATTTGGTAGAAGCTTTTATCCAAAATTCCTGGCAGCACCGCAAGTGTGTTCATTTTTCGCGCTGGTGTCCCCTGTGGGAATCAGACGCACGTAGCTCAGTGTCAGTGCTGCAGTCACACGGGTTCTCAACGTTTGCACAGCTCGGCTGTATTGTAGCCCAAGTGAATGAAGGGCCTCCGGAGCAGATGTTGCAGTGACAAATGAAGTGTTTGTATATTCATGTTCCTCGCTGATTCTTTATGTGCACTGGAAACTGGCTGTTTCTCCAAGGAGCCAGAGTGCAAAACGAGATGACTCCAGAAACACTGGTACAAGTGGCTGCCATGTGCCTGCCCTATAGCACAACAGCTGAGTGCATTATCATCCGAATGCATGCCATTATAGACTCACTGCAAAGGCGACAGTATATGCTGTGTGTCATTGTATCAACCATCTGCATTGAAATGGCATGATTTCGTTTTGGTTATTGGTTTCCAAGGGGATTAGGTTCATAAATCCTCTGATGGATTTGAATATGTTCTCTCATACAGTACATTCAGTCAAAAGCGTTCAGTATTAGACAGTGAGCTAAAGATAGTGTGATTGCTGTTGACTCATCTACAGTGGAATATGGATTTCACATGAAAAGATGGGTTTAGATAAAGAGCCAACTGTCAGGTTGTCTCGCTTAGCCTCCATGTTTTACCATGTTAAAACGACGACAACAGCGAAAAAGACTAACTTTAAAGTCACAATGTGTAACTTTTCTATTACTTAATTACGTTCTGGAGTATGTACAGAACAAACTGCGACCACCCGCTTTTCAACACACCGCTCACTACACCCTCAAATGGTCTGGTGCGACCCGCTTGGTCAGTCTTCTCGCGATACCAGACTTACACCTAGAACGAACGACACGTGATAGTTTCTTCACGCACAGAATGCAGGGTAACAACAGAAAACAAATACGCAGCCACCTCGACCACCAAGAAAGCGAGAATTTGCTCTGCAGAAAGTCTGGATGCAAAAAAAGAAAGCGCACAGATGCACCAGAGTGAAGGCGCTCATGGGAAATGTATTCAAAGCACCGAGGCAGTACCACTCGTGGCCAGCAGGCATCACAATTACACATTATCCCTTTAACTCACTGTCGCAATACATTTCCTTTTCCCACGGCAAGTGGGACTGCCGCCGTGGGCTCCATGTGGCAAACTGTGGTTACTCATACACATAGCTGTGCCATGGGTCTGCACGGTTTCCTGCTTGTTATTTGATTGCATGGCATGATACATGGCCCTACCTACAGTTTTTATTATTTGTATTTTTTAATAAATGTAAATAATTGTATTATTGCAAGTTAGACAGTGTGCGGGAGTTTGTTTGCAACTTTTGATCTACTCGTCCCTCACCTGTCTCATGAAATGGATGTGCAAAGTGTGGAAATGTGGATAAGAGTGGATTTGGCTTGATAATAAGGGACCTTTTAGATGGTACTAACACGAGAAAACTGTATCCTGTTTTACTCCAGTATATACAGACACTGGCAAAATAAACAAACCTTTTACAGCCACATAATACCATAAATACTATCAAAAACTTATGTTTCCCTGTTGGGTAGTGTTCAGTCAATCAACTAGAGAATAAAAACATGTCTCCATTCTTGTTTCTTATTTTTGGTGGTGAGGCTACCCATTTGTTTACATTTGGATCTTTGATTGTTCCCTGGCCTGTGTGAGTATGTGGACTAGGAACCCCTTGGCTGACTACTCTGGAAAGGCAGCTTGTACAACGACTGAATATTTGCCCGAGTTGTTTGTCGCTCTCCTCTCAAGGGTTGGATGATGCTTCACTGACCCCACGTGTGCTTAAAGGTGCACTATGTAGTTTTGGGAGAGAAGCTGAGAGAAGTGAAAACATTCTATGATACAGCCTGTTTTCATAACTGAATAAACAAACTGTCCTCTGAGGAAAAATCGGTCCCTGGGACACTGTTTGAAGCTAGAAAGCTACCTGAGAAGTTAACGTTTCACTGTTGTTTATGATGGCAGGGCCCGCAATTTTGTTACAAACATGTTTACGATTCAAATTAGTATCTTTTAGCCTTCCAATTCGAAATGAATTTGTTTTGATTCATGAGGACATCATATAGAATTGCAGGTATATTAAATATGTTTTTTAAACTAATTGCAGGCTCTGCAGATGTAAACAAATATCTGTCCCCAAACTGCATAGTCCCCCTTTAAGTAACGCAAAGCAACCGTTCATTAATTTGGATATCTAATCATCACAGAATAGTCATCTCATTATCAGGGATTTGCCAACAAAGATCCCTTTCAGTGCTCTGTGTCCATACACAGAGCCAGAGCCATGTACACCAGGCTACACTGATTGGGCCTTTAATACAAAAACAATTGTTGTATTAGGCTGTATTTGTATGATCCCGCCCGCGTGAGATGGAATTGGATTGCATCAT
>OMKL01137246.1:0-27814 GCA_900302295.1 Parasudis fraserbrunneri
GAGGAGAGAGAGAGAGAGAGAGAGAGAGAGAGAGAACGAACGAGTGACAGTGAATGGTACAAATTGCATTCTAGCAGTGCTTAAGATAAAGTGGGATGGTACAAAATGATGAAAAGGTGAGTGGATGATCCTCCCTGTGGAGATAGTCAGGCAGAATGTGGAAAACGGGTTTAAGGAGCAGGTTATCCTTTTATCTGTGTGTGTGTGTGTGTGTGTGGGGGGGGGGGGATCCTCTCTTTTCTCCTAGCAGCTGTCGCTCTGTATCGTTCTTGAAAAGACACCCTTAACCTGCCTGACATCTGTCTGAAGGTATACCCAGGCCTGACACACACTCCTCAGTAGCTGGAGAACTCCACATGGGATCTCACAAAAGTAAGCAAAACGTGTATCTCCCCATTTCATTTAGTTCTCTTTCTGCTGGCCCTGGTGGTGGATTTAGACCATTTAGACCAAATCCTTACATTTTCCATAAAATAAGAGAAAGAAATCAGCTATGTCAATTATTTCAATACAACTCAACTTGTTTCAAAATAATTTTCTCCAAACAATTTTCTCCAAACAAGTGGAGGCACTGTCTCATTTGGAGAGAATTCTTGAGAACAAGTTAAAATTAATGGTATTATCTCACCCGATTCACAGATGTTTCACTAATTTCAGTGAAATTAGAGACTTAAACCAGTATTATGTTACTCATCAAGGTGGGGGGGGTTTGAGCAATGCAATGCACTGCACGTGCGCACGTGCGCACGTGCACACACACACACACACACACACATACACACCTGACACACTGCAGCCTGCGGATGAAGGGCAGCTGCGTAGGAGGTGGAGCTGTGACCAGGTTTACGATGTGGGCCAGCGATTTTTACAGGGGTGACACGTGGAGTGCTACTGTCTTTACAGGCCATTAACCCAGAACAGACGTTCTAACACCCGACGGGGCCACACACACCAGAGGGAGAACCGCACGACTTCCACTCTTAATTATATGCCGTTACATTACTCTTCAAACGTCAAAATCAGCTCTCAGTGGTCACTGTCAGAAGCCACAGAGGACTGGATCTATGCATAAATGTGTACGTAGCATATGGTGAGACCGCGGAACCTAATGAATCCTCGGCACCCCGGAGACCACTCCTTACTAATATGCATGTATGTGCAATTTGTTTCCATGGCAAATGAATATGTATAACAACAACACAAGTGAATTTAGCACTGCACCGATGCAAGCTCTGGGCGTCAGTCAATCAGTGGAAACGCCGCATCTCCCCGTTTGTTTGCATCTCAAGAGACTCCTTATTTCACGATATGGTGTCTGCAACCATTCTTTTAGCAATTATGCAAATGTCTTCCCTCCTACACAAACCCTACTTACGACACTGACTGACACTGAAACAGGTCAGTTTCCTGACACAAAGCCTTTCTTTGATCCACCTCCGGACCTCCCCTTTAGGGGCCGGGTCAGCTCCCCTTTCCCCAGTGCTCTGGACTTTACGGATGGGCTGAGGAACACAGAGGCTCTTGAGTGCAAGTGATGCTCGTAGGGATGGGCATTTGAAGGCATATCATAATTCGAATATTCTATAAAGAAATATTTGGTTTATCAGTTAACTACCAAAATAAAATAAACAGTGTGTATCCTGAAGGGCTTCTGTGATCCTCGCTTTCACTAAACAAACAATCTCGGAACCCATCGGCTATCGTCCTTTCTGATGATGATCTAGCCTCTGGGTGCACCAGCCAATGCTTCGGTGCATCTGGTGTAGCTGCTGGCTTCCGCTTCCTATGCTCACGGCCAATTTCCGGGCCAAGGCTTCATTTCTCCACACAACACACAAACATCGATACTTTTTGTAGCCGTTTTGTTTACCTGCATGTAATCTCTATAAACAGATATCTGCACATGAATCGTCATCAGAAAAGACGATAGCCGATGGGTTCCGAGATTGACCCGCATGCAACCAAGGCATGTTCCTGTAGAAATCGCGGCCTGCATTTCAAATTCCACCCACGCTCAGACGTGATTGGTCAATACTACTCGGAACTACAATGGGACTACAAACGGAAACCAGGCACCGACACCCAAATCCATGTCCCTTTGAACAAATAATCATAATTGTGACTGTTCTCCATTTATTAGTCAAAAAAGATGTTAGCGGTAGTGATGCAGAGACTCAGTCAGACATGAGCTAGTATTAGCCAGCTAGCGTATGTTCAAATGGTGCTGTCAAGACTACAACTTCTGCGATAAAGGCTAAGCTGTAATGATGAATGAAAATGCCTACATGCACTAGACGAGACATGTGCTTTATTTTGCTGCAACAGCAACAGTTGCTAGATTTCACCTTAGATCTCGGTGTGGCTGTCTCTACATTTGAGGTATTTTGGTTTGGTTTATTTGACAAAATTCATATACGGTAGTAAAGGTTTTACTGTCTTTTTATATGTGAAACACCTCTATGACCTGCAATGTCTCTAACTCACTCACTCACTCACTCATTCATTCATTCATTCATGAATTCATTCAGTAATTCACTCACACTTTGCCACTCTGCCCCTACTGGCGGTTCACTGGCATGGCATTTTGTGTAAGTATTTACACTGCACATTTGCACTTACAACATTTTAATTTGTAAAAACACTTTTTTTCATTCATACCTTCATTTTAGTCAACCACCAACATTACAAGCACCTCATCAATGCTGACATTACGGCCTTTTTTTATAGACCCTCCGTTCACTTGCATAGAATTTGAGAACCTGGTCTAAAAATCGTACCTCCAACACACATTTTCATGCGTTTACTTGACATGTAGTTTACATCGTTCTCTATTTGAGAATTCATGACCCTTGGGTCCATGGAATCCATTCGCAAGCCAATGTTTAACTTAAAAAAATATATATTAAGGATGGACTAATACCACTTTTTCACTGCCGACACTGATGCTGATTCCTAAACTTTAATTATTGGCCGATACTAAGTACTGATGCGATTCATTGCTTTTACTGAACAGTATAGACTTGAACCATCAGTTTGGGTTGTCACTGGACAAAAAGTATTGAGATATAATCCATTTTACTCTATTAAAGAGATCTAACATGCTTCTGTGTCAAAAATGCAACAAACATGGTGTCTTGGAATCTGAATTTAGTATCGGGGAAATTCTCCAATACCAATATCAGACCGATATCCAATACTGGTATTGCCATTGGTGCATCTCTAAAAAAAAAAAATCTGAAAATTAGGAATTTCTTAATTCCTACAAATTTCACTCTTTCGGAGATACAAGGCATATCGACAGCAGTGATATGCTGGTGGAGAAACAGAACGAAAGCCTGACCTTCGCTGTGCCTATGGATGCCTGACGCAGGCGATGTCAGTGGCTGACTGTTGGTGAAATCGTATGGAGGTATGCGTATTGAAAAGAGAAAATGTTCCACCACAGTGAAATACCAGTTTAATCCCCAATGTTACAGCAGGCTATGCCAAGGCCAGAGTCCACCTGAGAGTATTTTGTTTACCATACAATATGTGGAGTCCTGAGGGTTTTTCTTCTTCCTGACCACATGAACTATCCAGGAAAATCCCGATTGCTCTCTCTCAAACAATCAGTAAAAAAAAAAAAAAAAACACCTCCAGGTTCTTTGCTCTAAATTGGAGTGACCTGCAGTAAGTTCTCAAAAGCTTGATCATGAATGAACTCTATAGAGGTGGTGTGCTACTACTGCAGGGAGCTGCTAAGCTCCAGACAGGGTCTTAAATGCCTTTAATAAGACGGGGACAAAGCCCTCTTTCTTTCTTGTTTAAAGAGATTGGGTTCCCACAGCTCACCCCTCTGAGGCCCGACCACAGGGCATAGTCTCACAGGCTAGAGCAGGTAGCTCAAACGCACACACACACACACATGCACACGCGCACGAACACGCACGCGCGCGCACGCGCACACACACGCACACGCACATACACACACACACACACACACACACACACACACACACACACTCCTCAGTAGCTGGAGAACTCCACATGGGATCTCACAAAAGCAAGCTAAACGTGTATCTCCCCATTTCATTTAGTTCTCTTTCTGCCGGCCCTGGTGGTGGATTTAGACCAACTTAGAACTAAGTCTACTACACTATGTCTAAGTCTAACACATGCTTCACCTGCTCTCGCCGAACACAGATTTCGATACGACACGGGTCAGGGGAGTCTTTTCAGTTCCAAGAGCCACAACTACAAACAAAGGCATCCCTATTACAGGGGTTAGAGGGAGGTGAAACAACCACCACTAGAGAGACGTTACATCCACTGGCCTTTCTTCTCCCGTTAAAAAACACAAACTTGAAATAACACCTGCGCTGCACTCTCTTTAGTTTTGTCAGAAACTCCCACGTGCAGAATGTGGTCGAGACCCAAAAGGATAGACTTGGCAACAGTCAGTATAGAGCACTGACACACTGGAAACATTCACAGAGGTGCACGTAGGGGGCAAGTCTAATTTAAGTACTAGTTCTTTCTATATATTGCATAGGGACTTAATTTTCTAGAAACGAATAAGCCATTTAATTACTTACACATGCCCATTTAATAACTACCCCTGTGATAAAGCAGCTACAAGGAGAATTTTCAACAAAACATTTTATGACAAAAATCATGGTCATATTGGTTGTGATACCTTCATATAATTACAGTAAACAAATGAGACCATTGCTGAAACAACTGGTAGCCTAATTCTCATGATAAGACCACATTTCCCATAAACCCCATTGCTTCCTGTTTTGCCGTTAGCTTCCGCCCCACAGTGTGTGTTGATGTTTTGATTACTATAGGAGAAGCTGGGAAGCTTTACTAATGGTGAACGTGAAGTTATTTTTGTCGATAAAGCAAGTTTTGTTTGGAAAAGCTTCCTTTGCACCGTAATGCCTTGAGCAGAACTCCCGTGGATCCGACCCGAAAAACACAATATCAATAGAAAATAGAGGATATTAATGGACTCGTCACGGTCGAGGCAGTTGTCTTTCAGTCTCATCAATCTCAAAAACATGTTTCTGCAGTAATCCTGCCAAGGTATGGACATTGATTTTACGATGATATATTGATGTCAAAATCTTCCTAGTAGCATCTTTAAATTATCATCACAAATTCGCAACATTGATTTGTAGCTTATGGTTATTTACTCTCAAGCTTTAGAAATGAACTTTGGCAGCAGACAAACACAGCTTGATCTGATTCAGAGCCAAAGGAAACTATACTAGTAATCCAAATATGTTATTGAGTGCTTTATCATCGTGTCCAAGAGCCCACCATATCAAGTCAGTGCTAATGGTGTTATCTTTTAATATATTGGTGTTGGAGTTCACCACTGGATCAGACAGGATACAGATACCATAGAGCTTAGTGTTCAGGACAGATGGATGATTCCTGAGAGAAGAAAAACAGGAATGGGAGGTGCCCATGAGGCTACGTGTGGTTGGAAGTCAGTGGTTTTATTACCCAAAACTTATTTGGCAGGTTATTATGTAGGGTAACTGGACTAAGTTTATCCAGCTTTTAGACTGCTAAACTACTGGCCTACAGTTTTTTGGACTTAAGAAGGCTTTGACTTCATATGATATTTCTAGAGAATAATTTGGGGACCCTTTTCTTCCCAAGACCCACACGTGGGTCCACGACCCACATGTGGGTCCGCGACCCACACTTTGAAAAACACCGCTCTAGGTGGAGCGCAACAGAGACTTACCCGAGGGCCCCTCTTCCCTGGCTGCCCTGGCTTCCCAGGAGGTCCTTGAAGTCCCTGAAAGGAAAAGATTGAACATGTCAAGGAAGACTGACAGCGGCCCTTTTATGTGACGTCCAGGGAGAACCGTGTTAAAATACTAAGTGAGAGACAAGTTTCAGATGTTTGGAGTTGAAGATTCACACCTTAAAACTCACTTTTACTCCTTGGCGTTTTAATCCCATCATGAGAGTTTTCTTCTTCCTCTGTGGCTTAGTGCTTTGTGTATTTGTGTCTATGTTTGTACTGTTGTGATTTTATTACTTATTGGCTGTACAGCACTTTGGTCAACTTTGTTGTTTTTAAATGTGCTTTATAAATAAAGTTGTATTGTATTGCATTGTAAGATGTAGAAAGATTATCACATATATCTCCATGCATTGAAGGTTTCTCTGTTACGGAACCACAGTAATCGCAGGTACAGCGTTCTGTAGCCATTCCACTATTCTGTGCGCTCAGGGAAGGTCAGTGGAAAGTTGGGAGGCGCTGCACTCCATTGTACGGCCCTCAGTCAGTGAGGGGCTGGCAGGCGCGAGAGTGTGTTGTTATAGGCCAGCGCAGCTCTGTCCCCCCTGAAACCAATATTATTTCAGTCCAAAATCGACTACAGTGTGGGGACTGTAAGTCTGACTCATTGCACTGGCAGGGAGGCAAGCGCTGGATACAGCCACAGCTTGTTAATTGTGGGCATCAGTTAGCTTTAAAACAATTTCATACATGGATTAGCAAAAGCTCCGAGAGGACAAATCTAATGAAGCGTTCAGCCTCACGAACTCCAGTTTAACTGAAATGTTAGCATTAGTTCTTCATGGATCATAAGGTTTAAAGGAAGAGGGGAAGGAAAATGGGCCTTAAATACTTCGAGGTAGTTTGGATCAATGTAATAATGTGGATGTGCAACATTTCTTTTTCTTTTTTTGTCTTTGACTATGACAGAACCACAAACTGCACCGATGTCTGCACCCCTTTCACATACTACAGTTAAAACAAAAAAAAACATCATTGGAGAGTGTCTCCATCATAACTACTATCCATCAGAAACAAATGACTTTCAGTTACACAATGCTTGTGTAATCTGCCACGATAGAGATTCTAGCTTGAAGAGGCTATGCCATATTAGCAGTATTCAAGAGGTTCCCGGTCTCTCAGGCGGTCAAAATGTTATGCCGCCTAACCGGGCTTCCAAACCAGACGCATTACGCTCTGCACTGTGCGTGAGGTAGGAGGAACTTTGCCTATTCTACCATTAAAGAAAACGCCTGCCTCCGGCACCATTCGACTAAGGCCATTGGTCGCACCTCCTGTTCAGCGTCTTCAGAGGTTTAAGTTCAAATGATTTTGAAATGACTGTGGGATTTCAAAGGCAGCACACGCTGCGTTTGGTCACGTAGCTGTGTAGGAGGGCACAGCGCATTCCTCCACTGAAAACAATTACCTTGCCCAGCGCAGCTCTGTGCTTGCACGTGTGGTGAAATCATAGAATTACATATTAAATATATACAGTGTATATGAAAGCCCAGTAACCCAGGTTGTGACACACCCATATCGAAATTCCAGGGGGTGGGGGAAGGGGTGTCCTAAATTTAATCATGCCTGGCCTTATGAGAGTAATTACCCAAATGAGGGTAAGAGAAAGTTTCCCTTAGAGAATTTTAGACACAGAATTCAGCCCTGCATATACTATGAATGATGGGTGATGGCAGTGAGAGATGGGGGGGGGGGTTACATAATAGCAGATGTAAAAGGCATTCTACAAATTCTAATGCAAAATAAAACATTAGCTAGACTTACAACACGTCCTCTGAAAGCCAACCTTGACCACACTCAAGGGACTGATCTGCATCAGTTGTAGCTCTATGTAGTTCTAGGAGCATGAAGCGAATCCCCCACTGCCCCAGCGGGAGGGAAAGCCTCGCTCTCATCAGTCACGTATGACCTCATAAAGGGCTTTCTGACATTGTTTAACAATGGAAAAGGGAGGTAACTCTTTTCTGTACACCAGACCAAGTATGCCTAATGGGAGCGTGGTGTTGCGCTGTATACAAAATGTCATCTGTATGAGGAACAGTCAGTACAACTGGGGTAAAATACCTCTACTCTGTTGAACCATAAATATTCATACTGAACTGTGAAAGGTCAAATTTCTTTCACCGGTAAATGAGAAAGATTGTTTACATTTCTGGATAGCTGAAATTCATTGTGAGGTATAGAGCAGTGTAACATAGGTAGGTCTCACGTCCAATGTCAAATGTCAGCGTTCAGGTCACCTTTCATGAGATATTTCCCCCCCCCCAAAAAAAAAGAAAAACCTCAAGATGACCATCTGGACACCATAACATGTTAACATTTAAGAAACTATATCCGTGGAATGGGCTCTCAATGATCTGTTACAAACTGGATATTTTCAGCTTGTTACAGTTTTGAAAGTTGTTGAACATTTTTTGAGGAATTTGAGGAAACACTTTCTATTTCATAATGTTACAAGCGATGTCATCAGTTCCATCAATACAAGGACAAGGCTTGACATCAGCCAAATGTTTGTTGGTACATTTTGATTACGCCTGGTAACTCTGTCGGTTATACTGACTACTGCAGCAGGTAACCAACCTGTATTCAGACTTTTAGATGCCAAGAAATCAATGTGGCTGGTGAAATACGAAATACACTAACCCCTGTGGCCACAGTTGACAAAAACATATAGTTTCATGCCCTGCAGGGAACTCTGTGGAGTTTAAAAACATGATGAACAACAGCGCTAAATGATGGGAATAAAGCTCTGTCTTCATGCTGTATGGCTCCTTGTTTCAGTCCTTGGAGCCTTAAGGGTTAAATATCTAGACGAGTTTTATAATATTTTACCTTTGACCCTGCTTTAAAGGTCTCCATTCTTCCTGAAGTTGCCCACCCTCTTAGAGGAATCTAACACCTCACCGCCAGTCCCTTCACTCTGACATAGCAACTGGCGAAAGCCAACTGTAAACCCAACTATTTCTACCCAAGCCGTTAAAAAGGAAATCTCACATTAACCAGTTTGAGGGTAGATAGCAAGTCTTTAACACATGATTCAAGTCTCTCATAATGTCAGATAAAAATAAAACTGTGAATGGAGCATTCAAATTGTCAGTTGACCAACTAACAGAATTGGCACTTTCATATTGTCAAATGCCAAAAAGAAGAAGAACAGAGATTACAGAGATTATATGCTAACACAAGAGACTACACAGTAAAGGGGTAGTGGAGCAATCCATGTTATTGTAGCAGCCCGAGGAAGGGCTTAATGTTACCGACTTCAAAGTGGGTCAAACCTTTCCTCCATCTATACTCCAGGTGCACCTTATGAGCAAGCTGTCTTACACTTGTAACATAATGAGTTGAGAGTGTAAAAAAAGACACAGCGAAATGACCCCAAGCACAGAAATATGGCAGCCATGAGTGAAACACCTCCATCTATCACAGGTAAAAAAAAATGCCTCCTCAGTTTATGAGGCAAGCATGCATTTATATAAAATAAACACTTTACACATGCGGTGAGCTTAACAGACAAATGTTTCCCGCAAAACAAAAACACGCCGTAGGCAACTGCAAAAATATGATAAGCATGCAGACACACACATACACACAGACTTTGAGGTGAGTTTTTTTTGTTGTTGTTGTTTTTACACGTACTCACCACTGGTCCTGGTTCTCCTTTTAGTCCAGGTGGTCCAGCCAGAAGTGAGAACTGGGTCGGTTCCAAGTCAAATGTTTGGAAGCCATCTGTTGCAGCTGGAGTGATTGGGGTAAGCGCGGTGGGTTTGAAATCCTGCATACTGGTCACTTTTCGCTGAGGTTTCTTTATAGCAAGTGTGGTCAGCTGCTTCTTTTGGAGAGCGTAGGTGTTTGAAGAAGACCCCAGCATGGAAGCGGCTGTGGTCCGGAGATGCGGCTTCGTATTTGGTTGCCCGGTGAAGGCAGGTAAAGCCCTGCCAATCACAGTGGGTGTCTGGATCTTAACATTTATTTCCTCCATGTTCTTTCTGGCACTGTCGTGTGATGATGGCTTTGGGGTTGGTGGTGTTGCGCCGGTCCTAAGCGATGTTGGAACGGTTTGAGTAACTGCCCTAAGTGGGTGTTCCAACCCCGGATGGACCATCAGTGGAGCCAGAGTTGCAGCTGGAGAGAAGGACATAGTACCAGGCTTTGGAGTAATCAAACTCTGATGCAAAGAGGTTTCATTCAGCATTAGTGACTGGTCAGTTGGAACAAGAACCTTAGTCCTGGTTTTGTCCTCGGTCGAGGCCAAGCTCGGGCTGTGGGCCTTTACAGATACCTCCGTCAATGACAGTGGAGCGATACGGGTGACAGCAATGGTTGGGTCAGAGGAAAACAGAGGTAGCAGAGGTGGGAAAAGGGGCCGATAGGTGTCGGCCTCTCTGCAATGTTTCTTAATGTAATCACAATAGTTATGAGCTGCCTTGGCAGAGGGATAAATGTCAAACTGACAGATGGCACCTTCAAACGGCACCGAGCTCTGGTTCATTTTTCCCAGAAGAAAAGAGCCCTCTGGATCCAGGGCCTCCTCTTTTTTAGAATGCAAATCTGCATGTACACTTGTCTTTCCACAAGAGGTATATAAGTAGACCCGCTGGCCTCGGATATCCAAGGCCAGGCTGTGCCACTGGCCATCATGGATGTTGTAGTCGAAACTCACAGAGTTCCTCTGCCCCACGTGTACCAGGACCTTACCCGGGACAAACTGCACCCCGAGCTGCAGTTTCTTCCTCTTAGACAGGACCGTGAACAGAAAGGCGCTGTTGACACGATGGGAAGACAGGCTGAGGATCAGGGAGAGGTTGGTGGAGCTGTAGGTAGCAGGGAGAACAGAACGCAGAGGCCGCTGGACCCGTGCCCTCTGGGTGAGGATGATCCCAGATTTGAAGAGAATGATGCCGTTGGGGACGGACCGAGTGCCTGAAGATGCTGATCCTCCAGCCCTCCAACCAGAAAGCCCAAGCTGCTGCAGAACATCCACATCTTCAAAGAAACAGAGGAGGGATAAAAAAGACAGTTAAATGACAGCAGCCTTTGTACCCACTGGGCAGCTGGAGACATTCAGCCATAAGTGTCACATCAGTGTCAGTACTGAGTGTGTTGGATTTCTTAAAAACATCTGTACATTTGCTCTGACTCTGAACAGTTTTATGTACATATACACTTGGAAAGATATTAGTTGGTAATAAAAAAGAAAAAAACATCTGTTTTGGCCTTAAACAGCTTCTTCCCCGCTGATAGGAGTATGTATGCATGTGTTTGCTTGCATGAACGATAAAAAGGATGGCTGTTTTTGTCACGCTGAAATAGACAGAGGGCCTTAAATTAAGTAGCTTAACAAATACCACATGTAAAAACAAATGAACTGATTTGATCTCTTCGTTACAGCAGAATAAATGAAAGGGCAGTGACACAAGCCCTATTTCAATAAGTTTTGATGCCAGACCGGGAGTTCAGAAGTTGACAGTGAGACTGAATGGAAGTCCTGTGGTAAAAGCAAATGTTAAAGGCCCAATCAATGATCCAAATGTAAACAAATGAGTAGCCCCACCACGAGTAAATAGACAAGCGAAATTTTTGTTTTTAAATTGCATTTGCTGTATTTTGCGGCCATAAAATGTTTGTTTACTTTGGTAATGTTTGTAAACACTGGAGTAAAACAGACCAATGATCTGACTTACTTTGGGTTAAGAAGGTCCCAAAAAGCTTAGTGTACATCTACAAAGCAAACTCCACAAGAATATATGTGAATATACCCCAAACTTAGGCTATATGGTAAAAAAAAAAAAAAAAAAAAACTGATTGGGCCTTTAAAAGAAAAGCCATGTTTCCAGTGGGACCACGCATCAACATCCAACGTCATTGATAGCCACACTAGTATGTAATAAGGCCAGACCGCTTTTGACTCCAATACCAATTTCGATATTTGGGAGATTACATTTCTGATAACCGATACATCTGCCGATATACTTTTTTCTTCGACTGTATGAAAATAGACTTTCCCATTTCAATATCCCTCATTTTGTCATTTAGAAATATCAGGGGGAAAAATTCACTTAAAACTATTCTTTTTATTTGAGCAAAACAGTTGATGGCTTATTGCTTTAACTTCAAATAAATGATACAATTATTTTTGTCTCACACAAATAAATAGCCTAATGCTTAAAATAAGAACAATGTCAGATATATCAACATGTCAAGGCATGTTCTATTACACCCAATATCCAGTATCAGTGGTACTTCTGCCAATAATGATATATCTGTAAAAGGCATTACATAACTGACATATCAGTCTTTGGAAGAACAATCTCCAGCAACAGAAGCTACATGGGTCCCAGGAGGAGGTTGTGGTTTTGTTTGAAGAGGTGCTGATCAAGAGCAGAGACACAAAGGCTTCTTGCTTTCTCTCAAAGTGATTGATCTGCATAGTTAAGATGGTAGCTGAGAAAGAGGGCCAAGTTTATGAAGATGTATTGTGGAAAGTTCCAGAAGCCCTCTCCAGGTTTTAATAATCATCTCATGGGAGGGAAATGCGGGTAACATCCACACAGGCAAATTACAGCGTTTTGTTTACATTGCTCCTAATTGCATTCACATTTTTTGGATTATTCTTAAGAGTTCAGTTCACACAAGCCTATATTTCAGTTTAATGAGAAAGCAGCCTTTATTTCTACACAGCTCCCTAACTAAAATGTTGGATCTGGTTCTGCATGTTTACATACTTAACAATAGCTTAACATTCTTGTAATTTTCTTCTAATTCTCAAAAAAATAAGTTCAACACTAAATGACCCAGATAACACAAAATTGATCATACGAGTTACATAAGCAAAAACATTCATCACTGTTAGGCTACCAAGCTGAACCGAGTTTGTGTTTTAAGAGCAGAATGGAAAATTTCCCGCTGACAAACTGATTGCTCTGAGCACTGATACAAGTCATCAGCACTGTCAAACAAACAAAAAAAAGTTGCGCTTAGCAAAGATGAGGATCCAAATAATCGACATAGTCGGATCTGTTCGACTGAAAAGAGAGTTCTGGATTGAGAGTTCAAAACCCCCACACTGGGTGAAAGTGACGTTCAAACGCGTCGCGAGCGGTTAATCCTCTCAGTGTGTAAACAACAAAAGCTGCAACACAGCTCAAGTATCCGAACGTCGCCGCACTAATGCAAAACAAATGTGGGGCAACAGTGCGCCGACACCGCAAGAAAGTTGAATTGTACTTATTATACAACAATAGACAAGAGGAGAGTAGACTGTGTCTGTGGCCGTGATTATCAAAGACAGTTGGGCTGTAATTCATGCTAGGGAGAGGAGGGGAACCATGTGCAATATGTGCAGTGGGAGGCTGGGTGGACATACTCAGTGGACAGACCCACACATGGAAAGAACATTAATCTGAGGCTCAAACTAGAACAAAACCCTCCTTCATCAGCTGAATTTCCCATGATACTATGAGGCAAAAAAAAAAAAAGATTTTGATTGGGAATACAAGGGCAGTGTAGAATTTATTTATTTATTTTCATTTTGTGATCTACTTTGAAATGATCATACTTGTTCTCATTATCTGCAATTGCCATAATCTGCCCAGTTAGTTTAGGGTTGTTTAAAGAAAGCGCGATGACATTGGCTGTTGAATGTTTTGTTTTAAGTTTCAGACAGTGCTACTCCATGGTGTATCTCATCTGCAATAAGAAATGATACAATGCCAACACATTAGGGCTGCAACTAACGATTCTGTTCATTATCGATTAATCTGTTGATTATTTTCTCTAAAAAATTACTCAAACCGATTAATCGATTATCAAAATAGTTGCCGATTAATTTAATAGTTAACAACTAATCAATTAATAGATTAATTGTTGCAGCTCTACAACACAGCCCTCATTTCCTCCATTGAACACGATGCAAAAATAGGCTATGGATGGCGGGGTGGGTGTGTGGTCCTGTTACATTCATACAATTTAGGATGAAGTAAGATTAAAATCGAATGCTCAAGTTCAACCACCCTCTTTCCACAGAATTCTCAGAAAACGAGGCCGTTGAGACAAGCCACATTTTGAGAGATGTCCAGGCCTTCCAGCTAATTCTGTTCAAGTGTTCAGGAGACAATTCCCACTTCCAGAGAAGAAGATAAAGGGGGGGCCAATCTCCGGCAAAGACTGACCATCTCTCACGGGGTAAAGTAAACATACCGTAGCCGAGTCTCTGGCCTAAATAGATGAAACGGCCATGTTGGCAGGGGTACAGCTGACCACGCTAGGAGGGGGAAGGGTAAATGCTGATCACCTCTGTCATAGTTAAGCCCTGGATAACTTTGACAAACATGTGCATGTGAACAAAAAAAGGGGCCCACTTTCGGGTGACTCAGAAACAGAAATTATGCCATACCTCATGGGCTGTAACAATTCCATCCATCAACATCTTGAATCCAAATAATTTTGATTCAACTCATGGTGAAATCTTACATTTTGACCATGGTTTCGGTTCGGTTCGGCTCCATTCAATCTGATGCATTTTTTTTTTACTTTTCTTTATTATTATTATTAGTGTAATAAGAATACAAAAATATGAAGGGACTGATTCAGTTACCAATAAAGGAATGTATTCGATTAAAACCTCACACAAAGTTATTAGTTCATAGCATTATGTTATAAGTCAGTGGAATAGACAAACACACATTCATTTAGATTAAGACTGGTTCAATTTTACAAAACGATGCAGTTCGATTCCCACATTTGTATAGTTGCATCACGATGAGATGCACCAATTATTTTTCAACCGTCGTACTTCATCTCTTCTGCAGTTGATGATCAAACCAACTGGTCCTTCTATCCTCGCTGTGCTGTAGAGTGTACTGTACTGTGGATTGTACTCAATATTGTACCGTAAGTACCTGGGTGCATGTAATCCTCTGCAGTTTCCTGATGCACACAGTGCTTGTGAAGTAGGGTTTTGGGCCCAATAACCGAGTACCTCAGATGAAGAACCATATAACTCTATTTTAAGTTTTCAGAGGAACGACGTTTCCAAACGTTATCATCTAAAGATGGCAAGTTACAGTGTTGTGTTCATTCATAGTTAAAGACAGTAGAGGCTGAGTATTTTCTTGTGATATATCACATTCACTCTCCAAGTGATTTGGATCGACTTCACAACCGCATGGGTTGCACTTCATCAGTGCACAGGCTCATACTGACAATAGCGTGATCTCACCACAACAGAATGAGGAAACCTTGTTTCTTGTCCTGTAGTTACTCACCTTCAGCATGCGCTTGTGCAAGTCTCACACAGCAGGTGCAACAGAGTACAGTCCAAAGAATTAGAACTCTCCTGTGGGAACGAGAAAGGGTGGACAAAAATACTAATCAATACAGTTCGGTCTATATACTTGGGAAGCTGTGAACTTTTGAGGACAGATTTATGTCAGCATGTGAACTTAACATGAATAACACAGTAACAGCATTTTGAACTGCAAAAGGTTACCGACTCTCACTTCAACTCAGTTACTATTTCCTCTCAATATGCCACGCTATAGCGCCGCTATGCGCCAATTTGGGAATCTCACAATTCGATTCAATTTCGATTCTTGGGGTCACGATTTAATTCAAAATGAATTCTCAATTCAGAATTGATTCTCGATTCAATCCATGCTTAGATTTGATTCTAGATTGCTGTTTTTAGTTACTTTTCCCATTCGAGTGCCGTAGACAGTTCGTTTAATAGGTCTAAAAATAATAATAATAATAATAAATAAAAAGAAACATTTTATATACATTTTTGGAATTTGTGAATCGATTTTGAATCTGTAGACGATAGAATCACGATTCATATGTGAATCGGGTTTCTTTTGCACATCCCTACCATGCTACATCCTTCACAGCGCTCGGCCAATGCAGGCTGACTTACAGCAGGGCCAGGGGCAGCAGCAGCATCTCTGCTTTGCTCAAAGCCCCCACAGCTGCTTCTAGTCAATGAGCAGTTTCTTATCTTGTCACCAGGCCTGATAAGCTGCCTCTCGGGAGGCTGATTGGGCTAGGGGAGCTCTCTCTCCCCTTGCCTCGTCTCAGAAGGCCCTCCAAAAGCTTGCATTACCTCACTGTGAAGTTCTAAGGAATATCACAATTTCCAAATGTGAGATAAACATCTGAAATCAACAAAAAGAAATTCAGCTAAAACAAGAAGGAAACATTTTTATAGTTATAACAGCAACGTAAGATTAGATTAAAATTATTTTTTAATTTGTCTTTCAACATGGCTAACAGCAAACGTCCAGGAGATGTTGCCCTTTTGATGCACTCCCAATAGTGGCCTAATAGTCGTCTTTTCTCTGATGTGTTACATGCCAAAGGTCTCAATGGCTACGGTGTCCGAGTAGAATTAAAAGTGCCATAAGTGGTTAGAGTGAAGCAGCATGTCCACCATCAGTGAAAATCGTTTACTTTTGCGGTTTTCCTTTTACACACTGAGGCCTCCCACTGACCCGAAAAATTGGTGCCAGGGGTTGGAGGAACTTGATTGCTCCTCCAGCACCCATAAATGCCAGAGAGTCACTGAAAGCCACTGGTCAACCACAGACACATATTGGCATGTGAAGCTGTGACACTCAATCTGGAGTTGTCTCTGCCCCGTCTCATTCAGTATTTTTTCATACCACACGACTGCCTTACATTTGCAGAGACAAAAGGGGGGTGTGCGGTCGGTTTGTGACCGCAAGTTCCGGATGTAGGCCTACTTTAAATATGATGCAACATTTTATAAGTTTTGTGTCTCCTCCCACCGGGCCAACTGGCCAACCAGCGGGGTGAGATGCACAGTGGGGAGGAGAGGAGAGAGGGAGGAGAGGGAAGAGAGATTTCTCTCCTCCTCTCATACATCCCCTTCAAATCAGTCCCAGACCATTGGCAGGTCGTACTGATACAAGCTGCACACACATTCAAGTACACTGTATTCCACACAGCAAACAGAAATGACTGAAGAACTAACAAAATTCCTCTAATAAGCTGTCCTGTAGCCTATTATAGTACGTCTTAAATGTAAAAAAAATATTGTCTAGCAGCATTATCTTTCTAACACAAATGTTACATGTCATTGTATTCCTCAACGAAATAGATTCACCCATGTTATCAAACATTGTGCGCGATACTTAGCCTACACTGCAACTAATGTGTACTGTTTAACATGCTACTGGTCAGGTGATATATTTCAAATAATCATTAACATCACTCACTGTCAAATCAATACCTCCATCTATCATGCATGCAGGTATTCGTAGTTGTGCATGCAGGTGTTGTCAATACAATTAATCAGTTCTTCATGAAACAACATATGGGGAAAGCTATTTGTTCAGACAATTAAGACTTAAGTTAGCTACTCACCCCCCGACTCCAGCTGGTTTGAGTTTGGAGTGCGGGGCATTGTCCGGCTCCATAGCGGTTACTTCATTCTTTCTTGGGAGTTTTCACTACAGTCCAGACGTGGCACAATTACGCAAAGTATTTCCATTCCAGGTGTACCTTAGGATGCCGCGAAGAGTGAACAGTGACATAAAGTAAATACTAAATGTATAGTTGTGAAAAGGTTTCTTATCTCATTGTATTGTCATGGTAGCCTGCGTTCAGGAGATGGTACCGAAAAACACGCTCTGGAGAGCTCCACCTGTGCGTTTCGTTTCCGCGCGCTTTGGGAATCGCTTGAATGTCAGGAGTAGTCGAATCCGCACCACTCAGTCAGTATACAGGAACAGCAGAACAGATGACGACCGCCTTGCATGTCGACGTCTCAAAATGCAAGTTATTGTGTGGAGTGAGGGGATTCTTGAGAATTGGGGAACACCTCCCTCTGTCGCCCTCAGCTGACATCGAGGGAAACGAATGTAGCACTCATAATGGTGTGTAAAGAGGAGAGGAACTATTCATTGAAGGTGTGTCTTGGAAAGCAGCAGCAGCACGCTCACAAATTGCACGTGCAACATGTTTTGCCGCGCGAGATAGTCAGAAATGCTGCCTAAGCAATGCTAAACATGTGTTGTTGTGGACTGTAATGGACCTCCACCGAGAGCCTGTGAATGAGATGTGACGGACATCTGTGAGTTTATGGACCGTCAGCAGCGGTCTAGACTGGATGGATGCATCATCACTGTTTGCACTTGGTTTGTCTGGGTAAAGCTGCACCATGACATTGATGTCCATTCTCTTTCATTTGAAATAGAGGATAATTTAGAGTATATTTTTGGTCTGAAGCAATGAATGTTAAAAGGCCACTTATCTCCATAAATTGCCTTTTAAAAGCCCCATCAGTGGTCCCAACCTAAGCTCATTTTTGGTACCACCAAAAATAAGGAATTAGAATGGAAACATGTTTTCATTCTCTAGTTGGTTGACTGACCTCTTGATATGGTGACTTAACACTAGACAACAGATGAATATGACGTTTTAATTGTATTTGCTGTGTCAAACAGACCTCCATTCCAGTTTACAATGGGTAAAAAGAAATAGCTTATTATCCATCGATGGATCAAATCCTTCGAAAATGTATGCGAATACACCCAACATTTAATATTTATCCAAAAAAAACCTGCATTGGGGCTTTAACTAAACTGCACTTTTATGTGCCAAGCTCTCTTTGCCACTTCACCAACATCCACTTCCACTTGGTGGTATATGTATGGTAGGGCTGCATTGGTTCTGGGGTGTGCAGTCGTGTGCTGTGAAATTCTTCTGCCAAAGAAAGTCCTCGTTGACCCGCCCTCAACAAACACACTATGACAGTGCCCAGCGGAGCCCCAACAGAGCTCCAATTCAGCTGCTTGCAACCAGATCCCTCCGCCTCGCACACAGAGCCCCTCACAGTCCTTCACCCGCAGGGCCAGGAAGGGTACACACCACCTTGAAAGAGCACTTCCCATGTACCTGTCTGAGCTTACATGTCTGATGTTAACTTTTTGTTACCTCACTTTTTATTTCACAGACAAGGGAGGCAATGTCTTTACAGTATACGGACCTTTTCGGAAGAATTTCCGTCGCTAGGGGAACAGCTCGGGCCCAAATGTATTTCTCGTCGGCCATTGTATTAGCCGCAACGGGAAATAAACTCGTGGCCCGTTTAGAATGTTTACGCCGTCACGTTTGAAAAGGTCTAGTCTCCGGAAGAGTCAGGAGGTCGCCTTTCCAGAGTGTTTAAGGTGCGGTTCCGACAGCGCCGAGGATTGCACCGGTTATTGCTGTAGCATATGGGATGCCGTGCTCGAAGGCAAGAACAGCACGGCACCCCATGATTTCCTACCTGACTGCAGTTCAACCGGAGTTCCGTCACAGTCCAAGCCAAGCAGAGACCTTCCATTCTTTTTCTTGGACCTATAATTTGCCAAAAGCCTGTTTCATGGAAACCACGTTTTTGAGTTATGGTGGAAGGAGTGAACAGCGAAAAAGTTCAAAAAAGAAAAAAAAAAGATACAGTAAAAGCAGTTTTTCAGGAGAAGGTTCTTGGGGCCAGATTCTATTAGGGCTTTATGAGTTGATTTTCCTTCACTCATCACATATGACTGCCATCCTGACCCTCGTCTATAACCAATGACAGGTGTGGATAGGCTCTGCAATTGTTTTTATTCCAGACTAGTGGCGGGTAATGGAAGTCAGCTGGCCTTTATACCCTGATATTACAATGGATATTAGACGTTCAATGTCTGCAGGAAATTGGAGGATTTTCCTGCAGACAGTGTCAATGTGGCCAGGAAACCTATACCATATCCATATGAATCATATTCACATGACAGGACAGTCAAACTTATTCAGAGATGTAATTTCAGAGATTAGAGAAATACCAAACCCCCCCCCAAAGAATCAAACTTGATCATCAACACTATATAACCCTCTTTTCGATCTACTTTTGCAACATGCCTCCACAATCTTAGATTAGATACAGCGCAGCCACCCTTTCATGTCATGTTATAGAGACTGAAAACATTGTTTGATAAACACAGGGGCTTTTGTTTCACTCCCATGTCTTTGGGAATTAGGGCCAGCTGAATGCTGGAACCTCTGTCCAAGCACAGCTGGATCTAATCGCACCGTGCCCCAACATTCTGTTTACTCATTCCATACATTCAAACAGGAAATTTTGAGGAAATATCTATTCATTTGAGGAAGGTGATTCCCAATTCTGAGTGACACTGCAATATCTCACCCTTGCTAATATACCACTGCTGCTGGGTAAAAGACTCATGTCTCCAAAAAGGCAGCTTTTTAAGAAATTACAGCAACCGTATTTTCACTTTGACAACCATGGATGTTTGAAAGTAAACAATGTGTTTTTTTCTTTTTTTTAAGTAGTTTGATTTGTTACAGGGCCACGAAAGCAACTCTGTACAATTGACAATGTAGACTTTAAATTCAAGTGAAAAAGAAACACCACCAACATGCAACGGCTGTGACATCAGGTTAAAGTTTGACACTGTGATTGTAAAAGGGCAAAAGAAAACATTCCTTGGAGAAACCCCTGTCATCTTAGTATGAGCGGATCCATAAAGATCTGGGTAGGCGTATTAGAGGCATCAAGTATGATTGCCGACTGTAGATAATATCCTTGTGAGTGAAGGAAGGGGTGGTTTGTTGACAACCGCTTTCATGTCTACGGATAACCACAATTTTCTTTTTTTTTTAACGTCAGCTCTGAAGTTATGCTTAATGTTCCGCTGGCATGTTTCACGTCAAATTTGTTCTAAAGTACATGCATGTGATATTTGCTCGTGAACACAGGTGTGTTACCACTGTCAGCTATGTGAGGCACAGCTGTATGCTGTCCTGACGTGGGCCTCCCTGAGTGATACAGCTAAATGATGTCATAACTAAGAGGGCCTTCTGAATTTCCAGCCCCCTGTTTCGGTCAGCCTACAAGCTCACATCTTGCTTTTCAAGAGCAGTGTAAAATAGAATACAAATCATAGTATTTGGCATGGCATTTCGTAGAGGCCCCTCGCCAGTTGCCACGATTACTACGGATTTCTTCCCCCACAGAGTTTAAGAAAGACAGAGGAAGCATGCAGTGGCCAAGTCAAAGAGGCATCGGTGTGGTGACATTTGAGTAGAGGATCAAACACTTGATGAATAATCCATATTGAAAAGCCTCTCTTTCTGCCAAATGTCAAGCAGCAGCATGAGCCATTGTTAAAGGAACAGACACTTAAGATTTCCATTCGCCAATACCGCAGGACTGCACTGCGTAGCGGAAATGGCAAGGGAGCACACACACTCAAAAAAACGTATTATGTGATAGCACTGAACAGGATCATTGTGAAATGTATTTAATAGATTCTCAGATGATGTGTAAAATAATGATAATAACAACAATAACAATAATAGTAATAATAATAAAATATTATTTTCAGTCCATACATTTTAAAATCTCCACTACACCTTCTATCGCATTTCATGTAAATTTATAGGTAATCGGTCATGTGATAATAAGCTATTCATGTTGGTTTTATAGTTGTCTGCATGCGTCATTGTCAAGGCAGAATCCCACCAGTAAATCGCTCCTTCATTCTGGCCCAGCCGAAGGGGGGCCACGATGGTGAGCTGCCGGGCCCGCAAAGGGATCTCACTGGAGCGCTACTTCTCACAATTCAAAAAGCATCCCCTCTCATCCTCAGCCAGGCCAGTCCACATCCATCTTTTGCTACAATGTGCCAACTGTGGGCCAACATCAACTTCCTCTTCTCAGTCCTCTCAATACTCTTTAACAGTCGAGATGACCCACTTTTTTTGGTTGATAAAGACGGAGCCAAACCTTTCCAACAAACAATTCAATTCACTGAGTCTAATCCCCCTGCCTCGCTCTAGGTGCTCAGTGGGAAAAAGGGAAAGAAGTGATAATCGTGATAATCGAGAAATATTTGTCTTCATTTGTGTGTTGCTACTGTGTTAAAAACTAAGGAAATCAATTCTCACATAAAGGGGGATGCCACCCATTTTACGAATTCCAATGTTATTCCTGTGCCCCAGGACCACTCAGTCAATATTTGTTAACACTCAGCACTGACTTTGCGGGTGTATAAAATGTTTGTTTGAGCTATTACACCCAAATTAGTTTTCAAATTCTGGTTCAAACCTGTTATAAATACTAGAATATAAACTTAATTTTGGTGTGAAAGCTCGACTTCACAAATTCAAGGGGTTCTTTGTCTCATGTCTGTGTTGCATGTTCACGATTATTGACGCAACTGTCCTTGAATACAGGGATAATATACTGGAATTCTGAAGATGGGTACCATGGCAAAGGACACCGCAGGATATAGATCATGGTGCATATGATCAAGAATACCTTACTGTAGTTTTCTTTGGCAGGTGGAGGTGTGACTTACCTGACGGATTCTTTAGTCCCTAAGAAAATCTCTCTTGACCATGACGTGCAAAGATGATCAACCAACCACAAAGTCAAACAGTGTTTTGTTTTTTTCCCCAGCTAAAAACAAACCTCCACTGGTCAAGCAGTTCCAATAAAATGGTACTTGGACAGACCAGACAAAACAAATTAGTGTGTACCTGCAGGGACAGACAGTAAATAACGAACCCAAATGGGCCAAACAGAGGATCTGCTGTTTGAATACAGGTCCACTGCCTCTCGGCTTCTATAAACACACACATATACACACAAATACACACTCACACAAATACAGACACATGCACACACAAACACCACCTGGGGTTCTAAATGTGGTGAGAAAACAGTTCTACTGTACACATGCACCAAATACACACACACACGTGATCGTCCTCGTGGTCAATCCACCCCTCTTGTCATACACAGACTTAAGATTGTTCATAGAGACTGGACCCTCAAACTGGGTGCAGTCTGTCCCAGGGCACATTGGTGTTAATTTTTGTGGCGGTGGAAATGACGCAGTACGAGTGCCTTGATGAACAGGTGTTTCTGTGTGTGGAACCACAGTAAACCACAGCCTTGTCCAGACTGAATGACTAAATACCTAAATAAATAATTTCTGCAAGGCATCTGTATAAGACCTCTATATATGGTTTTTGTTATGTGATATCTTCTTATGTGTGAATACAAAAAAAAAATCAACACAGCTTCCTTCCTCCATTTTCTGGCATTTCTACAGTTGCCTCAGTGTGTCAATGTGAGTATATTCTGGAAACTCTCACTTGCTCCCTAGAAATCCATACATTGACACACACAAAAAAAAGTTTCACCTTTCACACTCATGTCAGAATGTCTGGATCCAGAGAGATCCGAGTGCTGAGGACAGCATGCTCTGACGTCTTGGCAAACGAATACTTTCTATGTCTGTAAAGTGGAAAATAAGTTGCGGTGCATCAGCTATGCCCACCGAAACAAAAGCAAGTCTTAACCATGTAACTTCCCTTGAGAGCGAGAAACTGTTGTTGAATTCCTTATTTGTTTTGTGCCCTGAATCAAGGTCAAGAAACAACATTTCAAAAAAATACTTTCCATTAGTCAGATTCAGTGCTGTGATCGCTAATACATTTCTAAGTGCGGCACCGAGGGATTTGGTCACCTACAAAGCATTGTAAAGGAGAAATATTTCTTGAGAATATCTGTAAATTCCTTGAAGATTGGGGTTCTATTATTTGGGGCCTGGTCTCTGAAGGGGCAGCTGAAAGAGTCTTGTAACACTACAGTATTCCTTTCAGTCTAGATTAAGATAACATTAGCTGGCATACAATGGGGGTCACTGATCTGAGTGTATTTGTATCAGAGAAGCCAGAAGGTCTTATCATAGTGGATTATAGTAAAGCCCCTTGTTGGCCAGGTCTTGCAGCCAGGTATAACGACGTACCACTTTGTTGTATATTCAATTTGCTAAATACGGTATGTGGTCTTTAAGGTCTCTGGAGATATATTGCATTTTGCAGGCTCTTTTGGGCACAGAACTTTGACAGAACTTGCAGCCTAAGCTCTTTTCGCTTCTTATGAGGTGCAAAGTTGAATTTAATTTACACCATTTTTGCAGGGATCACTAAACCCCGTGTTATAATGAATGTTAACAAGGATGGATGATGCGTGACGGATGAGGGGTGCAAGTAGAATATCTTTAGCAGACCGAAATGCTATCCCACAGTAGACACGGTTGTACAGAGCAGAGATTCAAATGTACCCCTGCTCAGTAACTCAAAATAAGCTGCTTCACTGTAATACAGCAAGCTGGGGTTCTTTGATAGTTGAAATCTGCCAGTCTGCAGTGTAATCTTCAGGTGCACCAGTCTCATTTGTCTGTCATCATCCCGGAGCCTCGGAGAGGATCTTTATCACAGTTCACACAGAGAGGAAACCACAGGACTACAGATGAAATATGGAGGGATTGGTTTCAGCAGAATAAGTATTGGCAGCCCTGAGCCCAGAGGATAATTACCACCGTGACAAGCTTTGATCACAGGTACAGTTATTCTCAGAATGTCAGTGGTGAAGGAACAATGAGATACCAACCCCCGAAATTCAGATGCAGTCGCCCTAGTTTCTCTGGCCCTCTGTTCAGACTCTGAAAGGAAGTATTGTACAATGAATGAGGAGATGAGAATGCCAAAATTAGAGTACTACTTGACATGGTTTGGCTGAGTTGACCGTAATCCATTTTGCTTCATAGAGGTGGAGCTGGTGATCCACTGAAAGCTATTCAAACAAAGGAAGTCATGTGAGAAGGTCATGTATGACTTGTAAATGCAGTAGATGGCTTGAATAGCCGTGGCTCTTAATCGAGCTATCGCATGGGAACTCTAAACCCCGTGTTATGATGAATCTTAAGGATGAGTAGGCATAAGGGCAATGCTGACGGGCAGAAAATAACACAAGGTAAACTTCTAACTTTACCACAGAAGAAGAAAGGCTTAGTTCATGAGGTTGTCTTTGAAAAAGCATCCAGACCACAGTGCAACCTAAATCAAACAGTGCTCCTACGCTGCCCTGGCCCAACTGGATAAGAACACTATTTTTCATCGCAGCCACCCAGCCACAGGAAGGAGGAGACATTTGTGTGCATGTTTGAAGGTCAAACAAGGAGCGAGATTTTCCCCTTTAGCCTCAAAATGTAAATACAACATCTGGTGGTACAATGGCCAATGAACCATTTCCCCCTAAAAGGTTACTTTATCTCCTATTCCTTGTTCACAGGGGGCTTTTCTGTGCTCTTTGATGTCTGGACCGTTTATTTCACTTATATTTCACCTCCTGTTTTATTCTACTCATAAGTCCTGCACTGATATCATTCTCCTCAAGACTCAAGTGTCTCAGCGGAAACTGTGTCCTGCAAAGCAGCGCCCCCATGATGTCATTTCCTCCCACGTCGCTGATGCCGTTCCTATCCAGATCCACCTGCGCAAGGCTCGCGTTAACCTTCAGCACGTCAGCCAGCAGCCTGACTCCCGGGTCGCCCAAGTTGCTCTCATCCAGAATGATGTGAGTCAGCGAGCTGTTCCCTTTGAGACTGTCGAAGAGTTCCTTCCACGCCACCAGGTCAGCAGTGCTGGTCTGTGCCAACCCTAAGTACTGCAGATGAGAATGGTGCCTCATGTATGATGCTAACATCCTCAGCCCGTCGCTGCTCAAGCCATTCCCTCCGATATCCAGCTCCGAGAGGGCAAAAACCTTGAGAGAGACCATATATTGTAGGTTGTTATAAATTGCCGGGTGAAGCGTGTTCTGTTCGGCTTGGATGGCTAACAACTGCTGAATGGCTACTGCTCTTGTTTGCTCCTGTAGCTCAGCTATTCCACTCAGGAGAGACCGAACTCCATGGTCACGCAGTTGGTTCCCAAACAATCTGCAGAGAGAAGAGATTGAAGACCCATATGGAAAAGATGTAACACTATTGCAGATCTTACAAGCTTTGTGTATGGTCTAAATCCACATATAGGATTCTTACGAGGAATTTAGAGAATCTGCCATTTATGGCTGGGCGACCAGTATATATAATGGTATAAAAAAAAACATAGATGAGTAAGGTAGAATAGAATAGAATAGAATAGAATAGAATCGACATCTGAAGGCAGAAATTATATTATGATTCTTATAATCCTTTTCCGTATGGGGATTTATTGCTGAAATGATTTTGGTTCTTGATTGTCTTGGGTGCTGTTTGGTTCTTTGGACCTGTTGTCCTTTCAACACGTGTCAGTATATACATACTGTGTTGTCAATATTATGTCTCAGCAAAAATATCTTCAAGAAAAACACCTGTAGAATTAATGTATATGGCAGATAAAGTGATTCTGGTTCTCATTCTGATCCTGATTCTTACTTGAGCAGTTCATCTTCCCTTCAAAGATGGACACTCCTGTGAGAAGTATACAGTAAGTGTATGTCCAACTGTATACAGTTTGGGATTTAGACATACACTTTTACAATTTTTCAACAAATATACCTTCACATTTCCATACCTCTAAATGTACAAACATGGGGTTCACAAAGGCAAAAAAAAAATGGAGAAAATGGAGTCAAGTGGAGCAGACAGAACACCCGGGAACCTGGGTCCATATTCACAAAGCCTCTCAAAGTTGTAATCATCTGATCTAGACTCAGCTTCAGCCTGCTAGTTTAAATCATAGGGATATAGGTCTCTAAGGATTTGAAAGAGGTCGCAAGGGCATGTTCTTGGTCACTGACCCCAGATCAGCACTCCTTCCCCTGAGGAGATTCTTGAGTGTGGGAGGACTTACAGTAAACCCTTGACCTGAGGCTTGGCTCTCAGCAAGTCTAGGAGGATCACGGCACCGTAGGGGCCAAGGCGGTTCAGATTGAGGTTGAGGAGCTTGACCTCTGAGGGGCTGTTCTTCAGTGCCCCCACCAAGCTCAGCAGGAGGTCATCCGTCAGGTCCGTGTTCCTCAGAACCAGCTGCTCCACCTCGTCAGATGTGTTCAGCACCGTCATCATGGCGTCCAGCTGCAATGGCCATCGCAGAGATGACCACGGAGTCGTGTGAATCAAAAAGAAATGGATTAAATAGAATAAGACTGGGTAAAAAAACAAACAAAAAAAACATCAGAAATAATAAAAAGATCATCTTAAAAAATAGTTCTTATATTTCGGCCTAAGAATTATCTTGTCGGAGATCGTTTATATGCGCATGTATGTATGTACCTGCCCGGATGATTTGACTTCTGAATTGTCTCGACAGCCAGTTGGCTTTCCATGACATTAGCATTCGGAAATGGAGTTTACGGCACGGTCAAATTTGTCTCAGATAAAAAGAGTTTTTTTGGATACCTGTCCAGAGAATGGAGTATTGCAAAGGTATTTGCTGTGTGTATGTGAGGATGGTACTCCAAAACGTGTTGGCCGGGAGAGAGGTGTGACTGGGGCAGTGGCTTGAGGTGTGCTATGCAGCGTCCAGGTAGACATATGGTCTGGCTGCAGGTCACATCCAGTGGGCCACCTTGCTAGACCTTGAGGAATTTTTCTGTTGCCGCTGGAGGCTTATTCATCATGGTATGTTAGACGAAGCCAAACCACTGCCTCCCCGTAAACAGTTACTGACCGGTCTCTCTACTGACTGTATTCCTTCTTATTCCATTATGGGGACTTGGGAATCTCAAGAGCCTTTTCCATACATTTTCATTCCAGGAAGTAATTCTGGCATAAAGATAGAGTTACAGCAACCAACCTGAGCCTGCAGGTCTTGCTCTTCTTCAGGGTCTTCTTTGCTGGTGCTCTGGCTGGCTGTGTCCTGTTCGTCTGGCTCTCCGTTTGGGTGTGAGACGCTGTCACTTTCCTCACTGGGCTCCACATCTGAGCTGACAGCATTGGGACACAATGTCAGCTTCTTCTGCAGACGACACCTCTCCAGGACTTGGAATAAAGACAGAAAACAATGTGATCACTAACAAAGACAACTAACAAAGCCAGAAGTAGCATCCTATGTTTTATGTGGAAAATGTTAAATTGCACAACATCACAGAATTCTATGCGAGCATGCATGAGCAAAAGAGAAATACATAGTAGTGTGTGTGTGTGTGTGTGTGTGTGTGTGTGTGCG
>OMKL01137259.1:0-28193 GCA_900302295.1 Parasudis fraserbrunneri
ATGTCTGGATCAGGTCTCAGTGCTTGCTGGGGGGGTTCTGGTGGAGATCCAGGTCCCTAATCCTGCTCTTCTCCAGCTATACACATGGGTCTGAAAGCAGCTGGAGAGCAGCACGACAGACACGCCTGACATGAAGGACCTAATCTCTCTCTGGCACCCCGCACAACCTCAGTGCCCCTTCGTACATCAACGCGGGTTACCTATGATTGTATTTCACCCCCAAGTGACGGCAGCAGTATGGCAGAGATCCCCCTCCCCTGCCAGTTTAATTATAGACCTGCGTGTGATTTTTGTCAACATGTCAGGGTTGCCAGTGAAAGCTCACAGCCTGATGACAGCAGGGCATTGTGATTGGTGATACTGAACAACAGAGAAGAGTTTACAGAAACTAGGCTGGCATGTTCTGTTGAGGGACAGTTGGCAATGCTTGTTAACATTGCGGCGGTAAAAGTCTTTCTTCTTCAGCTGTATATTGGCTGGCAGACGCCATAGCAGGCATGTTTGAGCTTGCAGTTAAGAGTCTCTTTCATCAGTTCAGAGCTGTAAAACTGTCAGATGACTGGAATAACTGTGATTAAGGATTTGTTCTTGGAGGAGAGAACCTGTTACCTGGCTCTGTTGCTGCAAGTTGTTCAGATTGCTCTGTAGTTGGTGGATCTGTTGTGTGTAGACCGCTGCTTCTTGAGGCCCCTTCTCCAGCTCTGCTTTCAGTTGGGATATGGTCAACTGTGACATAGAAACAGACACATTATTGAGTCTATCTAGCAGGCCTATACCTGACAATGAACAACGATACACCACAACGACTGGCATTCAGGAGCGACAGACAGCAGGCATAGAAAGCATCCATACACAAAACAGGCAAACAAGGCACTTAAAACAGTCTTCCGTCACATATACACAACACAAAACATATAAATAAAAGCCACTACGGACAAAATCCTGCTCTTGAAAAACGTTTCAAACTTGGCCAAAAGAGCTCAAAAGGACAAAACCAAATTTGGGTCTGACTTGAAACGGTGTGCTTTACCTCCAGTTTACGAATCTTCAAGAAAGAGCAAGTGTTGGAGCGAGATAGATGGGGAGTGGGAGAAAAGCAAGGGGAGAGAGAGACAAGGACACAGGTAAGTCACAACACAACAAAGACAGAACAGAGACAGCTACACAGAGCAAGATGCCGTTGGCTTAACTAGATAAATAACCCCAAATGTATCACAAATCGGCAGTGACGAGTTAGCCTTTGAAAGGATCAAATTCCACATCATCTTGCTATGGTAGCTTTAAGCAGGATATTTTTATACAAAGGAGGGGGTTCTGGATGTGCGTATGCAACAGGGGTAGATGATAGGTAGGGCTGGGTATCGAAATTCAATACTTTTATGCCACCGATCGAGTTGCTTCAATACTATGAAGCATCGACAAATGCTGTGTCATTCAATACCAAATTTTAATATGTAAGTAGTTTATCTCATCGGCATCAGTGAGCCAATAAGCATGTTTGCTTCAAGATATAAGGCTGGCGATTGGCCATTTCTTCTTTTCAACCAATCGAAAATGTAATGGCTAATACAGCACACATGACGCACATTACTCAGCTAAGTAAGGTATCTAAAAAAAAAAAGTATAGTTTTGGTATCGGTTTAAAATCCCAGGTATCGGTACTGGCTCCGGTATTCAAACGATGCCCTGCCCTAATGATCTTTTTATTCAAAAGAGGGGGTTCTGGATATGCGTTTGTAACAGTTGTAACAGATGAAGTACAGTGAAACTGGATGGTAACTTTTATAGACTTGAGAACTGCAGTAGGCTCTTTGATTTTCATTAACATATGTTCAGTTACTGTATGACGTTTTGTACATTTTGTATTTGATAAGGCATTGTCGGTTTATATGTTGAGAACATAGCGGGTATCTCAAGATTCAACATTCAAGAGATTTATTTGTCACATATTCATACAAGTATGTACAGTGACATGTTGTTGCATCATCACTCCCAAGCGGTGCACAATGCAAGTAAAAAAAAAGAAAAGAAAAAAGAAAAGAAGAAAATATCAATTTTAAATATAAAATGTATACAAAGTGAAGAGATGAGCTCTTGACTGAAAAACAATGGCTCCATGTTCACTGTGTGGAACTCAGGAGCTGGAAGGATTAGAAACTGACTGCTCCAAACTGTTAACTCACTGAACAGAGCCACTAATTAATTCTATCTAAGGGCGATTATGTAATTAAAAACCAGACAGCCTGAGCCAAAAAAAGATCTTAAATATTTAAATGTATTCAGATTATGGCGTCTCAGTGTTGCTGGAATATGAAACGAGGGAGAATCGCTATTTCCTGCCTAGAGATTGGTTGGAGGGATGGTGCAGAAAGGGAGGGATGGGGTGCCTAGAGCTTTCTGACAGAATCCTATAAATACTCAGTCCTCTGGTCTCCCATAGCCTGCTGAGATCAATAATGCAAGAAATAAAACTGAATTATGCACCAGGCAGACATGACAGGATTGGGAATTAGATCGAAAGCCTCTCAGTATTACAAGAAAAAAACAACACAGCAAATCAGAGTTATTTGAGCGGAGTCTTTAGATAAGATACTTTAGAAATGTTCCTCGTAGGTGAGGCCTGAATTACTAATGTGTAAATTGTGTGGCCTGGAATAATGAGAGAATGAGCAAAGAGAGTCAGGGGGTAAAGGTCAAACAAACGATGGTTCACATCAACTCCATAATCTCCTAGAGGAGGGAGAGAGAGAGAGAGAAAGAATGTGTGTGTGTGTGTGTGTGTGTGTGTGTGTGTGTGTGTGTGTGTGTGTGTGTGTAGAGAGGGGTGGATGTAGCCGGGGTGATTACTAACTACAGGAATGTCTACATGACTCACTTCTGAGAAAATCAGAGGAACCCTGCCCCATCTTGCGACATCGTGCCAGTGAAAGTTTTACTTCAGATTGAAATTAAAGGCAACTTGGCAACAGGGTGATGGAACCAATAAGACCATTCCTGACCTATGACTACGGGTGGGAGAAGTAATCGGTTCATGTAATAATCGCGATTCTGCATCATTGTGCAAAGTAGCAGCAGTAGTAGTTGTTGTTGTAGAGAACGTTATGATCCCTCATGATCCATCCTGTTTCCTGGAGTTTCAATGTGCTATTTCTCCCACCATTGTGTGCTACTTTAAACACTCTAGCAGTTAGTCACTTAAGTAAATTCTATTGACTCCGTTTTTTAAACATGGACCCTGACAATAATACTTAAAAGTACTGTGCAGTGAACTGGTGTAAAAAAAAAAAAAAAAAAAAAAGTACATTCACATTCATGTATTGAATGGCATCGAATCAAAAATCGTGATGCATCAAGAATCATTCCATAATTGAACTGTAGTGTGAAAAATCCTAAACAAAACGAAAAGGTCCCTGGGGATCCCTACCTCTGACAACCCTATCGGGTAAAGGGAGACTCGTGGCTCCTTGGTGCCCCTTACCTCTGAGGTAGTGTAATTAGCCTGCAGCTCCTCGTAGTGTCTTTTGAGGTGTTCTGACTCCTCCTCCCTCTCTCGCGTCATGGAGTCCATCAGTGTCTGTACCTGGACCAGCTCCTTCTGCAGAACCTCCACATCCTCCACACCTGGTCGCTGCAGCTAGGTAAGGTAAGGTAAGGTAAGGTAAGGTAAGGTAAGGTAAGGCAAGACTGGTCTCCTTAAAAGGGGAATGTCACCCATTTTAAGAATTCACGTATGTTCTTCCTGTGCCCCAGGACAGTTGAGTCAGTATTGCTGCTACTCTTATACATTATATACCATTACTATACTATTACTATACATCACACACATTATACTTTACACATCTGATCTCAATTCACCTTTCACATCACCACATTTCACAATTTCACACTGAACATTTCATAACCATGCCTTAACGTCCCTCTTTGCAAGTCTTCTGTCACAGGCAGGTCAGGATATATGTACAATATTTCCTGTTCAATAATAACCTGATTGACAATGGAACTAGGGAGCGGTGCAGAGACACTAGGGGGCAGTGGAGAGACACTCTATTAGGGCCAACGTGGTCGGGAAAAGAGGAGTCAAGGGGGCCCTGCTGGGTGTAGGGTAACAAATTAAGTCTGATTTATGGAAGTGTAACAGAGAAGTAACAACATGGGTGAGAGATGTTATCTCTTCCTGGTCCTCCAGCTGATAACACTACAGGAAAGACAACACCAGTGGTGTGTGTAATAGGGTATCTATAGAAAACCCTGGAGTACTTTTAGTTGCCTGGATGGAAATTCTTTGGATGAAGTTCTGTTACATGTTCCCATAACAACAGTGAGGGGAATTCAGTTGGGAGGTCCCTGTCTATTCTCCCGTCTGGCAATGCAGAGCCAGAGCGATTTCATGGTTTCTTTTCAGCGCTAGTCATCCAGAATCAGCTTTGTTAACACAAATTAATGAACAGTTAAAAAATAAATGAACTTACAAAAATGAACATTAAAAAAAATTAATAAACAAACTACAAAGTGTTCATGAAGGCAGTTAAGAGGAAGACAAACATCTGTATGTGTGTGTTGTACCAGTTCGGTTTGGAGTCTCTCATTCTCCTGCTTCTCTTTCTGCAGATCTTGGGTCAGTTTGGCCAGCCTCTGGTCAGCAGCCTCCCTCAGGCTCTTCTCCTCATCATAGCGGGACTTGATGTCTATTGGGTACATTATTGATACATGAAAAACATTGATACATGAACAAACATCGGTCCATCTCTAACATTTAGCATTGAGATCAAAGTGATATTTACACAAATTAATTGATAGCTAAGCCTCATTGCAAGTGGCTTAAACAAGATGAACGAGTCCAATCTCAAATCCAGGACTTGATCGGCCACAATGTTGGCTGCACTGTGACCTAGTAATAAGAGTGCTGTAGTTTCCAGAGAGATGACAGGCAGCAGCACACAGACCCCCAGTCTGCCAGGCCACACTAACCCACTATCTCTGTGGCCAGCTGGGCAGCCTTCTGCTCAAACAGGTCTTTCATCTGCTTGATGTTGAATTTCTCCGTCTCCGCCTCGTTCAGCTTCCTCTCCAAAGCTGGGGGAAAAGAACGCCATATCTCTGTGATTGAAGTTCGAGATCAAAAGGAAATGGAATCTCTTTTTATCAAATTTATTCCTAATCCAACCCACCCCTACCTGCATCCTCTGGGCCTGTCTGTTCATCGTTCTGTGAACACAAAGACGAGAGACACACTGATATGTACAGCCTCATCCATACCAGTCATAGTAGTAACAAGTATGAGCCTTTATGAATTATATCATTAAAGGCCCAATCAGTGATCCAAACATAAACAAATGGGTAGCCCGCCACCAAAAATATTAAATAAGAATGTTTTCATTCTCTAGTTGATTGACCTGACAAGGACTAACTCTATACAACAGGGCAAAATGTGTTTTTGTTGTTTTTAAGACTGCAAACCTGCTGGCTTTCCCTGATAATTATATGAAAGATAGCACTTAATCGTGGGTTTCAATTGAAAAGAACAATGCAAAAGATTGCCTGCATTTGTCACAGATGACACACAATTGGTAAATATTTCTATAAACCCTACATGAAAGTCTACTTGTGCCTTAATGATTAGGCAGATATGATATGGCAATTAATTTGCACATTAACACAGTGAGCGATTATTATTATTATTTATTTTTTTATTTGCCAGCATGCAGTCATTTAGTGACCAATACTTTTCACTTGGATTCTCTGTTTAAATTCAACTATTCAATAAAACATTTTGTTCTTCCTGCACATTTCTAGAAGACAGGTTCATGTTTGTGATTGGTCATGTGTTGCTGAAACTGCTCCTTTTATATGAACACGCTCATAGCTCAAGTGGGAAAACCTGGGTTGACTAACCAACCTCATAACCCCTGTCGTGACACCGGTTAAGCGTGACTGCAGTTGTTAGGATTAGTGAGGCTTCTTGCTTCGTAGCATAGGCCCCAGATCTATATTCTGATTTACAATGGGTTAACAAGGTTCCAAATAGTGTATTTTGCATCTACAGATCAAACCCTCCAAGAATGTGTGTGTGAACATACCCAACATCAACAGAGTCCAAAATAATCACAGATTGGGCCTTTAAAAGGTACTCAGGACTTTCCAAATCGTTATTTCATGTCATTTCTGTAAGATAATCATTGCTATCATTCATTTATTGAAAGTGAGTGAGAGTTATTACTACACATATTAAGCATCTTAAAGGAATTACTTGCTTGAGTTGTCCTTGAACTTTGTCTAGCTCTTTCTTTAGCTCCCCAGAGAACCATCTTTCTTCCTAATAGAGAGAACACAGACACATACAGTCACACACATTATGCAGTGTAGACTGTCTTTAAATAAATACATACTTTTCATGGTTGCAAAAAAGAAAAAAAGAATATACCTTGAGGGAGGCATGCAGGTCCTGTACTTCTTGCCTTAGCATTGTAAGGTCTTCCCTGGAGGGAAGAAAGAGGTGGGGACGCATTCACAAAAGTATACCGTCTGTAGAATCATAAACTCCAACAGAAAAGATGGGCGTGAATTGTGCAGTATATCAGTGAAGCCCTTAGAATGATGATGAAAACTTTAAGAAGGGAGGTGCATCTTACCGAGTCGGGGCCACGTGGGTGGGCAGGTCTCCTGTGTCATGGAACAGCTCATAATGCTTGAACAGCTCCTCAGCAGAGTTGTGTGACTTCATGCACTGAGGACAGATGAAGCCCTGCATACACAAGCACAATCATTATGACCATATATTTCATATTGGCTTTGCTGAGCTGCATTATATTTACATGAGCAAACAGCTTCAAAATACATGGCATGGCATTGTATTTTTGTGGTGCACAGATGTTAGTATAAAGGTTATGGAAGAAGGCTAATGCTGGAAAAACATACTGTATAGGCAGGCCTCGGGCTGGGTATCGTTTGAAATGCATCGATACTGGTGCCAATGCTGATACCTGGGATTCGATATAGATACCTAAACTAAGTAATGCATGTTTGCCTGTCCTGTATTAGCCAATCAGAGGCTTTGTTACATTTTGGATTGGTTGAACAGAAGAACCAATCACCAGCCTTATTTTATCTTGGAACAAACATGTTTATTCACTCACTAACACCGATGAGTTTAACTACCTAGGTATTTTAGTATCTAATTTCGATACCCAGCCCCAGGCAGGCCTAAATGTAATCTGCGGACATTGCCCCTCACTTTCTGATTCACTTTCACATCTTATCCACTCTATCTGAAACTGCAGATTTCCCTTGAAGTTTCATCTGAATTCTTGGTCCGTGGATTCAGCGTTTGCCTACCTATAGGTTAGCCCAATGCCACATGTTATCAGAGAAATTAAGAGGCCAGATTACCTCAGAGGTCTGGTCGTTGTTAAGGTCTGCACTGGGCTGCTCTGACTCTGCATTCTGGGAACCTCCTTTCCCCGGAGTCTGGCGGAAAGATAATGGACAACAACGTTAGTCTAACATCTGCTCCATATATAGCCTATTTGTTCTGCACTGTCCAACTGGTGCAGGAGTAGGGTTAGGATGACAAATCTCCAAGACAAAGAGGTCTGCATTTTAATTCTTGGAAGACAAATTATAATAACAAAAGCACCTGAGCTCATGGGTTGGATTTCCACTGAGTAAAAGGGGTGTCTCACCGCATCCTCTCAGGGATGATTTTGTCTTATATTTTTTTCCAAATTGTAATTTCTTGACTGGAATGAAAGATTTTGGTCAGCATTCAGTATGATGTATTGGCTATATGACTGAATTAAGCCACACGATTGTGCTTAACATCACTTTTTGTTTTTATTGTTTATCTGAGCTTGTATACTCTTTCCCAGAAATGCCTTAATTCATACTCGCACAGTTACACACATTCACACCTGGGAGCTGCCAAGTACAACCAAAGTCTTCTACTACTGGCCACCAAGCAGCTCCAAAGGAGCAGCTGTATCAGGACTGGTCAGAAAAATATATCCATACTCAATTTACAAATTTTTGTGCAATTTTTTCCAACAAAAACGAAAACCAATACATGCATATACACCACAAACCCTCTAACTTACCCAGCCACCCACAGGGACCACACTTTAACTTGAATCTTTTATTGTTTCTGAGTCACTGCTATCACAAAAGGGAGGTGCCGCATCAGACTTAAAGGTTGTACAGTTGGGGGTCAGACTTAAAGGTTGTAAAGTTGGGGGTCAGACTTAAAGGTTGTACAGTTGGGGGTCAGACTTAACGGTAGTACAGTTGGGGGTCAGACTTAACGGTTGTACAGTTGGGGGTCAGACTTAAAGAAGGAAGCCACAGAGGATGCACAGCAGGGAGCAGGCATCCACCCCCACAGGTACGCCCACCCTAACCCCAAGGTGCCACAGTCTAATCGGACATTTCATGTAGGGTCTACATCCCAACCTTCCCATCCCTTACAGAATATCGATGTTTGCCAATTTCCTTTGGTGGCTCTTTTCTCCAGATTCTAGTGTTGTTTTCCCAAACTGGATTACAACATTGTTAATTTCTGGGAATGATCCAGTTTAATTTCCATACTTCTTCAGACTTTCCAGACTTGGATAGCTTTTGGCTTTTAAACCCTCTTGTACAACTGTACAAATCTCTGAACTGGTACAATACTGACTGTACAAGCCTCTGAACTGGTAAAATACTAACTGTACAAGCCTCTGAACTGGTAAAATACTAACTGTACAAGCCTCTGAACTGGTAAAATACTAACTGTACAAGCCTCTGAACTGGTAAAATACTAACTGTAAAATACTAAATGCTTTCACAAATGAAACATGAAGATCCTGTCTTATAGCCAGAGGCTAACAACACAATCCTCAAAACAAAGACAATGGCAAGCATTTGCAATGCAATATATGTGTGTGCACATTATCGGCCTATCTGCATTGTAGACAACTGCTAGCATAACCAAACAATTCTATTGCTATGTGTGATGGGTGCCAGCTCCTCATAGAGGCCTTGCACTGAATGTTTGTGTAGTTCTTTTTCTTCCAGCATGGCTACCTGTAACATAGCAACCGTTGTTTTGTACATGGCAATGGAAGGGACAACGGTTGCTATGTGTTAATATATGTTAAATATAATCGACAAAAACATAATAATTTGGTGTCTTATTACTGGATCTTATAAACAAGTCACAGGACAATAGTACTATCATGCTTTTCCAGTGTGTCACCTACTGTACCACTGCACAAAAAATAGGCATTTTCTTTTGAAAGTGGTTACCAATGGTTAGGGGGCCATACTGGAAGAAAGCTCATTTACACAAACATTCCATGCAAGGCCTCAATTACCCTGGATAGACATACCTTGGATTACTATTTTGAGAATGAAGGAAAAGAGCAAAGTAGTTTGCAATAATTTTGTTCCCATGCGCTATGCACACTTGGACATGCATTGTTTTGTGTGTGGGTAAGTTTGCCAAGGGCTCAAATTGTTTATTTCACTTTGCTTGCTCTGCTCCTCCTGTATGAATATGTGATGGGTGATGACCTGGTATATGTTTAAGAATACACAGAGTAGCCTGATTTAAGTTGCAATGAGGAAAACTAACTGATAAACAAACAGAGCAATTTCCTGAGACGTGCCACAATAGGTTTTCTGTTTTCTAGAAATCACAGATTTATGGAATCTGGGTATTTGAAGCTAAAGCTTTTGAACCCTGGAATGGCTGTTTGCGGCTCTGGTGATGGTTTCAGGCAGGTAAGGTGGAAAGTCCTTTGTTTTTCTTTTTTATTATTATCATTTCTTTTACCCAATTTCCATGATGAGACATTGCCTATATTCCATTTGGCACAATGATAAAAGATCAACCCTCTGAGGCCCCTGTTAATGTGCAATGTGATCCCAGTTGACCAGATTGTAGCGACATTATTAAAGGTCAAACATTTTTATCATGAAGCCTATCTTACCATATCTTACCTGAACACTGTCAGTCATATTGGCCTGTATCTATCCCGCTGTCCTACGCTAAACATTTGCAACCGGGACCATGGAAGTTTGCCATACTGGACTTTCTGCCATACAGCCTTTTAAATATTTTATTTCCCTCATTTTTACATTTTTATTTCCACAATACTTTTGTTTTAAGACCATTCTGCATGAAATTAGCTGCATAGCATTAGTGGCCTTAGATACAGGTGACAGGTCGGAACATTTTCAAGCCCAACCTGACAAACAACATGGCTGCTATTAACTAATGAACTTCAGAGTCAGCAGCCTTCTAGAGAATTGGTCATCATAACCCCATGACAGTCTGTCCAACCTGATCCAAATGATAACTCTCCATGAACTATGTGTGCTGAAGCATTTTCAAATAACACTGATCCTATAGTGGGTGCCGCTAGGGTTGCAAAGGGTCAGAAACTTTGCAGTAAATTCTCAGAAAATGTCTGGAAATGTTCCATGGGAAGTTGAGCTCAGTGTCTGGGGCATTAGATTTGTGGCTGACTCGCTGGAGCTGCGGGTATCCCGTATGCAGAACAGCATGGATTGTGCAGAGAAATAACTCTGCCGATGGACAACATCATTGGTCAAGTAGGAAATAGAACTAAATTCTGAACTTACCCTTTAAACATTTACTGACAGCACTTTACCTCTGGCAGCATTCAATATTTGATAGGCTTCAAAATGAGAATGGGTGCTAGCAGCTATAATTATTAATAAGATTTATTGTGGCTGACGATTTCTTCCTTTTAATGAATGAATGAGGTCAGCATGTCTGCGTGTGTGTGTGTGTGTGTGTGTGTGAGTGAGATGAGTGTGAGACAGAGAGAGAGCAAGAGGTGGGGGTGGGGGGTTTTGATGGGCTTGGCCCACACATCGCTTCAAGCAGTGTCATCTCAGGACACTGGAGAGTTGAGAAACACCACCCCTAAAGGCCGGCTAACGCACTTTGACCCTGTGCCCTGCTCAATAACACCTCACACAGAAGACCAATACTACACTGCTCCACATTTGAGTCTTGGCCTAGCCTAAATATTACAGCTAGAAGTTCTGTATTCTTTTTTCACAGTATCTTGCAAGATTTGTAATATATTGGAATATAAACATTGGCCATACCAACACAGTTGTGTTATCATTGAAACAACAAACCACATGACATGGCTACAATATAATAGATTAGAATTATTGCACAAGTCCTTAAATGCAAACTACTCTTGGCTATCTGGAGAAATTCTATCCCAGCTAACCCTGCTCCACGGCAGAGATAGATACCTCTGGATTAGAAGGATGATTCTTAATCTACAGGACATGGACACTCAGAACAATAGTAAGCGAGTCCCCACATGACATTAAGCCTGGGTCCCAGCCAGGATTAGACAGTTTACTAAATTTGTTTCCAAGCTGATAAATGTAAGAACCAATTTAAAAGAATGGTTAGCCCACTGTATAGTGTGTACCCTTACACAATTCACGTTGTATCTTTCTAGAGGTGCTTCGATTACAATCAAATTAGACAAACTTGATTGTGTAAAGTCACATTTTAACAGCGCACAGACATCACTGATTTGAGTCTTGGCTCCCTCTGGTTTCTAATATTGGGAGAGGATTGTTCGTTTTTACAAATATTCAATAGTCCAAGACAACAGGAATGACCTATGTGAATTCTGATTGATTATGATTAAATTTACCAAAGTTTCTTTGATTTTGGAATTGCGATATAACAGTTAGTCGTAGTCTGCTAAGTGAAGTGTGGTGATGTGAAGGGCTTGTTTAGCTGACTTGTGCTGCTAGCCAGTGATTGCTGACCTGTATCCGAACTACCACGATGGCAGCTAACGTCAACATTAGAATGAGCTAACGTTATTCGCTAGCAAAGGGACACTCCAGCAGGCTGATAAGCCAGATGAGATGGGGGTTTACCACCGCCAGTCAACCTGTAGCTAACGTCAAGTTAGCAAGTGAATCGTTATCACTTAATTACATTCGTTGACAAACGTTAGCTAGCTAGTAGCGTGAAATATACGTACATTACGTTATCTTGCTAACGTTACTGTGTATAACCGAGCCTGGTTAGCTAACGTTATCTAGTCTAGCTAGCTGTGTCGCCCTCACCGAAGGAGCGCTCGATATGGCTTCTATGATCTGACAAGTTGGCGGAGTTATCCTATTCGATATATTTCATGGGGTCAAAGGCCCAACTCGTTGGCTTCCACCAGTTAGCTTAGCAAAAATTCATAAAGCTTAGCGAGCTGTGTTGTTGCCCATAGAACTCTTTGACCAAAGAGAGTACATATGCGCACTCGTGCCAATCTGAGTTCCAAAACGTGCGCACCCACTCAGACTATAGAAAAGGACAGGCCCGTGCTTTGCCAAGGAAATTGTATTGGTTTAATAAAACGATGTCAATGTTTCCTTTTAATTCAAGAGCCTTACCATTTGAAGTATTCGTCTAAGCATGGTCTCGATTGTGTTTGTCCCAACACAAAATCCAATAGATTTTCCAAAAGGAAAGTTTACGTCGCTGCACAACGAACACCTGACCAAGCTCAGCAGCAGCAGCGAATGGGCGGGTCAGGGAGGGAGAGGATGGCTGGCTGGGCTATGTTCAAGACATTGCACACTTTTACAACGTTTTGTTGCGCACTGCACAGCACAGACCAAAATAATCTGAGATCAGTGTGAGGATAATTCAACAAAAAACAATATTTTCTAGTGAAATATTTTATTTATAAGATGATGGTGCGGAGCAGAATATTTCCAGTCATTAGTTCACACATGCATTCAGTCACAAATAGGAAAATAAATGAGTCATAGTTTAGATATTTCCAAGACTGTATCCCGGTCCCTTAAACCAACATCAAAACAGATTTTACATTTTCCTTTTTTTGCGGGGGTTTTGCCATAAAGTTTAGGCATATGGCCTGTGTGTGAAAGGTAATATTTCCATATGGAAAATAAATAAATAAACTCATTGAAAGTATAGGCCTATTTGAACTGCACATACCAATCACAATAACAAACTAGAGGTTTCTTACACATTCTAATAATAAATTACAAGAAAATTAAGGGGCTGGTCATACATAATAGATTTGTGTAAGGCCATCTGCATTGCTATGGGCATCAGTGTTGTTTAATGTTCATACAGTTGATATACATTACACATTATAAAGGCACTTACAGGAACCGCTAACCTGATTTTGAGATATTACATCCCTCTGTCCAATGTAAAAAGACTTTAATTGTTAGGTCAAACTTCACACATCATAAAGTCAAGACTTTTCTTTTGATTTTCTTTCTTTTGACTACTTTGACAACCATACATATTACTTAAGATTTACCTAACAAAATGCTTGTAAATGATACTACTGAAAAAAAAAGAAAGAAAAGAAATGATGGTGAACACTGTCTTTCTTTGGCTATTAATATTATTAGTGATTTTTGATAATGGCACTCAATTGCCTGTTATGGTTTATGCAGCAGTCTGTCAGACCATAAATCTATTAAAACAAAATTGGCAAATCAAAGGCTAAATGATGCTGTGGTCTACAACCCCTATTTTCTTATGTAGTGTTTTGTTTGCCAATATCATTCTTATCCTCATTATGCTGTTCAACAATGAGTGATAGCCTACTGACTGGATGATATCAACTAGGGAGAATATGTCACACTTTATATCACGTTGCTATTATTCTCTTGTAAAGGTAATAATTACAGGAGTAGCAACATTGTTTCCATCTAAGGTCTTGATGGACTGTGCCCTCTGCTCTCTTACAGCCATCATGTACAGTCAAACTTAGAAATATGGTAATGAAAGATTAGTATCATAATCTCCAAGTACTACATTTGTAACTTGTAGTCCTAAAGAGTTTAGTAGTTTTGACTTTCACAAATGGATTAGGTATTGTTTGTTTCAACTTACATAACCAATAATAATTAACAAGAAAGAAAGAAAGAAAGAAAGAAAGAAAATAAACATTATTACAGTGTCATAATTCACCAAAAAATTGAATTGTAACACAATATTCTTACATATGTAGCTAGCTATCATTATTACACTGAAAAGTGTTGTAAATGGACATTATTTGGCAGTGAGTCACCATAGGGGCATGGCTTCCTTTCAGAGCCGACACTTCCCTCTGCTGGCCTCGAGGAAACCACCCAAATACTGTGTGCACTACCAATCAAGTATCAATCAGCATGTAAGACTAAAAAGACCATAAATTGCATAAGCAGTGCACTGAAAAAATCCCATTTGAAGCAGTATGCTTTAAAAGGAACAGATGTGATCTATTAGCTGGTGATGGTTGTTAAAAAATATACATATAAAATGCTAAATATCACTTGAACACATTTTGGCACTCCTCAAGCCCACATGAAATGGGCTTCTTATCAACTTTTGGAAACCCATACTGTACATATTAAGAGACAGAGTAAGTAATGTAATTCATGCAAAAGTCTTTTTTTTTTTTTCAGTAGATCTGTCCATTCTGAAGTCCTCATGAATGGGAACCGTTTCCTGATGGTAACTGTCGCTGATTGTCCTATCTGTTGACTAGGTCCGAACCCTGTGTGGAACAGACATAGTGAGGTGCGTTGTTGTCAGTCACTGGAGACACAAGTGTGTTGCCGTTAGTGGGGCTGCAGGCAGGGCTGCAGGTGGGGTTACAGGTGGCTGTGAGTCTGCGTAGGTACTCTGCATGGACAGGCTTGTGACTCTGCAAAACTCTGATGGCCTCGTCGATCTTGAACCACTTCCGCTTCCTTCCTGTGAGAGAGTGAGAGAGGGGAGGAGGGAAAAGGTGTAAAGTAATTAATTGCAATGACTCTGGTTGCTGTAATTGGGTAGTTGAATTGAGTAACAACTTTGTGTATTTTGTCTGTATTTTTACTTGAGGGATTTTTTAAAGGCCCAATCAGTAATCCAAACGTCGACAAATGGATCGCCCCACCACCAAAAATAAAAAGCAGAAATGGAGATATGTTTTCACTCTAGTTGATAATGTGACTTCTTGGTATAGGCCTAAGAATAGATAACAGGTACATATGAGTTACTGTTTTATATCTGCAGTATTCTGTGGCCATAAAAGGTTAGTTTACATTGGCAATGTTTGTAAACACTGGAGTAAAACAGTATTCTGATTTACACTGAGTTAAGTAACTTCCAAAAAGTTCATTTTCATCTACAAATCAAACACCAAGAATGTATGTGAATATACCCCACATTTAAATGGTGAAAAATATTTGGGGGATTTGGGCTTTAAGTATTTACTCCTGCGTTTGCTTGAGTAAGTCTTATTTTTAGCCATGAGAGTAGTGAGCACAATGACATCTGTTATTTACAAACCCCTCATAACAGATACTGTCTTTGTTGATTTTATTAGAAAAGGACCATCCCCAAACCTTCAGTTGATAATGACCAGTCAAAATATTTGCAAGGACCACACCAAAATAAGTGATCTGTTAACTTTTGGGGGACCGTTTTGGGACATGCACAAAAGCTCAACGATTTTTGTTTGAAAATGACTTGAATACTTTTTTAGAGTGATATTCTTTTACTTTTACTTGGGTAATTTAAGTACTTCACTGAAGTAACACTGCTTCTACTTGAGCAATGTATTTCAATACTCTTTCCACCTCTGGGGGAGTGATGATATAGTAGGTAAAAAGAGGACCTGTACTGCCATCATCTGATTTTTTCCATCACATTTGATTATTAATCAACATCGGTGCTGGGGGATCACTCCTCATGTAACTGTCATTAACAGTTATAATATAATTTCAATGACTAACTTAATAATAGAATAAATTACCTTTTGGGTAGTATTATCACAGTTACTCAAGTCATGCAAGGTTGCCTTCAATAATTTAGATTGTAATATTTGCTGAGCTGTTAACTGCACTTATTTTCTGCTGTAGCCTACTAAATCCTCAGGCATTGAGCGAGGATAGATGTGATGTCACCCTACTTAGCTTTTTCCTCATCAAGATCTACATGTATAATACACGTTACTTTGAGTAAATCGAGAGAAAACAGTTGGCGTCGGTTCAATGCTCTACTAGATTGATGCACCACCAACATACAAGAGTCACTTCAATGCGTTTATGAAACGTACTCAAAATGTAATTCAACTCATCATTTTCCACAGAAAGTAATGATAAATGCAAAAATATTATTTTACTTTTTAATGTTACTTTTTGGAAGAAGCGTCCCCAGAACATTGATAGAGCAGCATCGTCACAAATGTACTTTAAAACTGATTTAGGCTGCTCAAGTCATTGAAGCAATTCACTAAAGCGCAAGGAATGTGTGCTGTATTTACGATCCGACGACGAAGCTTATAGTAGAATTGCTCAAGAGTCAAAACAACTTGAGAAAATGCTAAACCACAACGCTTATGCAACATCCTCAGAAATAAACAAACATACTGACTGGTACATATCCCAGCGGCGAACATTTCTCACCTTCTTAAAATGGTGTTTATGAAGATGTCATGTCACCAATCCTGCCCTATAAAGCATCTTCCATAAAAATCATCTGTCTATACTTAACTTCAAAGCCACAATCTCCTCCTTTTCAATACCAGGCCGTATATTATAGAAGTATTTAGCAAAAGGAATTTCAAGTGACCTCTGACATTAAAAGGCTTCTGTGAAAGGGGAGAATCGCCCTGTACACCGACACCCTGAAGTCCACCAGTGCTGCTGGCCTTGGAGGAGGAGGAGGAAGAGAGTAAATTAGACCAGACCCATTAACGAGGAAGCCCACCCCACACAGTCAGGGTCCTAGTATAGGGCAAGAGAGGACAGGCATGGAGGGGGCTGTGGTGAATGACGATAAGTGGAAAACAACTGTGCACAGCAAACACGCCCACCCCTCCTGAACAGACTGAATTCTATTTATATGGGCGAGGGGAGTGGAAGACCACCACTTTTTTTTTCCTTCTTTCTTTTTTTTTTTTTTTAGACCAGCTACAAATAGTACACGTTTTGAATTACTGAGTCCCTTGTAAACGTTATATTTAAAACACCAGCCACATTCAAAACAAACTATGGTCATCATTTTTGGATTCAGTCCATCAAAGTAGCAATGCAGAATGTGCCCAGTTGGTAACACTTGAAATTTTCAAGTGATTCCTTTCACCACTTATTTGTTGAAAAAGTAACATTTACTCTAACATAACAAAGTACGTTGATTACTTTGATTAACTTTGAATTAAAATCTCTGAGGGCCATTCTAAGTAAGAAGTAGCCTAATTCTTCATATTCTTTTTAAATAAGAAGGAATTCTTCACAGTAATTCTTCATATACACATCTTATTTAATGATGCTTGAGGGAGAACGTTCATTAAAATGTGGGAGAAACTAGAACTTTAATGCTTTAGAACTGGCACCTACCATTAGCCTACTTGACACTCTGCAGCATGCGGATGTTACTGATGTTTAACAGGTGTTTGACATAGAGATGCTTGAAAACAAGTCACTGCATTTTTTTCCCCATCAATCTTTGCGGGTCGTAGGTCAGGCACCTTGGGACCTATTACAGTAGGCATGTAAATGTCCCAGATGTCCTGGTTGAAGTGATGACTGAAGTCCCTGTTAGTCATTCTCCGCAGTCTTCCTCTCTGGTTTTACGTTACGCATTCACGTTCATAACAACAAATACAATTTTGTACAGTCTGAATGGATTTATGGGTCTTTTTCTTTGTTTCCAGTTCATGTTTCACAGAATATGACTGATTGAAAACTGTTAAAAAAAACTCTTGACCTTTGTGTCACTATGCTTGGAACCATAGAAAATACTCATAAAGTTGATGCATTTCAAAGGCTCATGGCCTCAAAATCCATGGACTACTACCATCATAGTGCTATGCTGACTCCATAGCAGCCTGATCAGCTATACGTGAGCACACATCCCATGAGACTGAAGCAGTGCCCTTTGAACAGTAGGCAACTAATGGCTGTGAGCTCTACATACTTACACCAGCATCAAGAAAGTAATTTACCTTTACTTAAAGAGCAGGTATACAAAACATTTGTTAGTACACATTACTGCTATTATATACAGTTTGGCAAAACTGTTAATATGAGGAGTAACAGTATGTTGCAGTTCATGAGTTTGTATTTTGAATCTCTAAAAAGGTTTGTTTACATTTGAAATGTTGCAAACACCGAAGTAAAATGGACTGATGTTTTGGTTATGATGGTTTAAAATGTTACAAAATGCTTACTTCCTTCTGCAAATACAATGATTAAAAGGAACTTTGATGTAGATGTAGTTTGTACCTATGTTGACAGAATCCTCCCAGTCTTCCAGTGTCTCTGTCACAGTGAGGATATAGACGTACGTCCTGTGTTTTCTGTCCTGGTTGTGCTACAGAGATTGAGATGGAGAAACTGCTTTATATCAACTTCAATTGTGTTTATGTATTGCATGCACAGGTTTCCTTACAGAGACATTATGAAAACTGAGATTGACCGCGTTCTTCCAACAGGACGGGTTTTTAAAACGAGACTGTACAAGAGCAATAGGCTGTGAGCAGCTCTTTAAAATGCTGGAGGGACTGTCACCTAAACTACACAGCACCCTAGTTATGAGAGTGGGTTAACAGCCATGTTGTAACATGTTTTAAAATAATGAGATATGTATGATGTGAAATTCCAAATTACATGGCTGATGGCTTACCTCAAAAACACCCAGTAGTCTGCCAAGCTTTCCCTTCACACCAGCCTGTAACAGTGAGATAAACAGGAAGAAACAAGAGTTATTAAATATATTTACATGAATCAGCAATATACAATACAAAAAAACGAATAACTAATAATTTTGCAAGTCATTATACTGTTGCTGATACATCAAGTGTGATGACTTCCTAGCAGCAGACAAAAAAATGCCAAGTCATTACTATGCAAATAAGTCACACCATCAGGAACACAAGTGGCAAGCGAAGTGCTCATGAATAAATCTTAGCTCATGCATAGATGGTTCCGTTCCTCAACCGATGATGATAAGTTTGACAGAGCCCTCCACCACCAAAAAGGACAGATAGGTATACCTACATTGTGGTATATTTTCATACTGGTGGAATTCAAGAATGTGTCACCTGCCATTAGGAACAATGTGTCTTTGCTCTCACATGTGCATTCTCAGCTGGGTATTATACGATCTGAGGATGGGATACACTGCGACTTAGTACCCCACTGGCATGGCCACGTGCCAAGAAGAGGTGGCATGGCAGAATCTAGCCCACTAAGAAAGGTCTGCATGACAAGGTAATAAACAACACAGAAAAGCTGATCAAAAATACACTGTCTTGCGCAAGATCAACCTCTCCTTATCCAGTTATTGTGCTTACTTTAGAAGTGGTTGACATTTGAATTTGGCACAGAGAAGTTATGTGCATACAAATTCTGAATGTTGGCAATAGTGCAATGCTGCTTATACAATAAACGCAATGCAAAATTTGCACTGATATGCATGACACAATTATTGAAAAATAAAATAAAATAAATCCTTGGTAACACCAGGCAGTAGTCCAGGTGCCCATGGCTTCATTTAGCTCATTTCAGCCTTGAGGAGTGCCATAATTCAGGCTTGTGTTCCCACTCCCCTCAGAGTCCCCCAGTACCAGTTTGGATTTCTAGGACCTCTGGATCATATGACAAACACAGCCCCAGACACATCAACCATACTATGGGATAATCACTGATGAAGGATACAGGGGATATTTGTTACTATTCTCTCCCATCCTAACAGCCCACAGTCGACTACAACAAACAACAACATTGTTAGGGCTATACTAAAAATGGCACAATTATAAGCCATAGCAACAGCCGATAGCAACAGGGATGTCAGAACGATAATAAGTCTGGTAAGACTGAAAATCGCATAGTCATGCAAATTAAACCTCTATCACACAGATCTTTGGAGGTGATGTGTTGAACTTGACAGTAGAGTATTAGAGCAAGACATTATCTAATGATTAGCCTCTAATAGTGCTTGTTGGTTTGCAACTCGTCCCTACTCAGGGACATGTCTCTTTCAGGAAGAGCAGGATGTAGGTAACTAGAGACCTTCTCCAAATGTCACCACCATACTTCACAGCTGTCAACACGTTACTCCTCAAGGCAGAACCACACAGTCCACTCCACTCCAAACACTCCACTGAACAAGCACCAGAATCCCCTTCACTAAAATACATAATTTACTGCCTATCTATACATCCTTCCCAAAAGTTTCGATCTTTTAAACGTTTATTGGTCTGCTTAAGATCATATCTCAAATAACTCAGATAAGATTGAAAATAAATACAGCTGCACGTAATCTAATAATGGGACTGTAATTCCTCAGGTAAGGTGAGGCGAGTTACATGTGTTCGCTATGATTCTCGGTTCGTTATTTTTTCACCTCCTCATACACCTCTCTGACAGCTGCACCACAGGGCTCCTCCTCTGGCTCCATCCCTCCTCCTGGCACGATCCACTGGTCTGGGTGCCGACTGCTGCTCACCAGGAGCACCTGCCAGGGCAGAGAGAGGGCTCCATCAGGTTTCTGCTGCCAGAAGAAAAAGAAGAGACCCACTGATCTCAGAGTTGCCAAAAACATGCCCATGGCATGCCCTGGTCAGGAATCCCTGGAACTCACCACTGGGTGTCTGGTGGCCACTGAATATGGGGAAGCAATTCGTTCAGCTTGCTGCATAGAGAACATCTCACGCATCACTCATGCGTGAACACTCATTCAGTGCATGACTTTAATGTAACAGGAACGTTGTGAGGAATGCCTGGCTATGTGTGAATCCCACTTGTGAAAACACAGCACGACCCCCCTGGGACACATATCGTATCACGCCTCCTCATCTCCCTGGAATCAAAATGAGTGAATAAGTAAATGAGAGGATGGCTCAATTACCAGTGTGTCTGTCAGTGAATCAGCTCATTAGGTCAAAAGTATTGCTACATCACTCAGGATGCTGTTTTAAAATACAGTTAGGCTACTTGTAGATTTACAATCACAGAATAACATCAGACAGCTCTACAGTAACAATGTATTTGGAGTAAGTCCTCTGAGAGCCACTGATCCAAGGGAGTAAAGGCATGACCATAGACTATGTTTAACTGACCCGAAACATGACCAGTTTGGGCTTTTAGAGCAGTGTGCCCTCTGGAGTTGCAATCAGTTGACCTTAACCTCTGTCTGGCATCTCACTTACCCACATTACAATTCAATACCTCCTGTATCCTGCCATGAGTGGGCTGGGCACATGCAGCTTCCACATCATCCAGCACTTGACTGATCCCTATTGAGTCTCTTGTAATTAAGAGTTGATTCAAGAGCGACTCTTCTTGCCATACTACCTAAGGCTGGGCGATATGGAAGAAATCAATATCACGATAATCATAAGGACCTTTTCTCAATATCGATAAATATCTAAATATCTGCTTGTGTATGTGAAATCACGGGCTATGTAATCCAGTTGATGTTAATCTCATTGAACTGCATGTGACATAAAACAAACACTGCAATTTTCAAATGACATTCCCTCAAGTATTTCAGATGAAATTCTGTGAGAAATTTGAGTTCATATATGCTTGTTACTATCAATTCAGACAACAGAATTGTATATCACAATATCATGATTTCATCACGATATGATCCCTTGGAAAGACAATAAGTGATCATATTGAATTATCGCCCTGCCCTACCGCAAGGGTTCTTATACTTTTTTAGTCTTAAGACCCAAATAATTTGAATGAGTCTAACCATGGGAACCAGGCTCACTGAAATATACCATTACTAACAGACTTGTTATTTGGGGACCCACCAGTGTGCTCATGGCCCATCTGGGGTCCCAACCCACAATTTAAGAAACACTGCACTAAAAGGCAAAGGGAGCAACATAACACACCAACATCCCAGCACCGGTTTCCCAAGGTAAAGCTGATATATGCTGAGACCATCACTTAAGAATGACAGATCGTTGAAGACTACTAAATTTGTCTCCATCAACACCATCATATATAGTCAGAACATTGAAACTAAATTGCATTCAAATGATCATGATGAGTGGACCTTCTCTGAAACTTTATGCCATATGGTCCTCCTTGGTTGTAACTTAGTCTGTACCATGTCAAGAGGAAGACAGAATGCTTGGGAAAACTCGGAGCCCTATCAGTTTCACAAGTCACTCAATTCTAATGTTATATTGGTTCACACACTTCAGTGCAAACCATTCCATTAGTATGAAATCACCAGCAAACTCAGAATTAGCAGGGATTACCAAGTCACCAAAATAGACCTTGGGGGCCTTGAATAGATTATGGAAGAATTAACAAACTATAAAATTACACCTCAAAGGATCACAAAGAGTTTGTGTTTACTGCCTTGGATCATTCAAATAAATGCTTTGCGTGCATGAAGGTGTGACACTACCTTTGAGGGTTGGCACAGAGCATGAATCCTGTCCACTACAACTGAACATATACCCGGTAACCAGGTAACCAGGGTGGTGGTTTACTGCCCTACTAAGTCTGGTAGTAGTAGGACAAAGGGGCAGGCTCTGACGTGGGGCCCCTGCCCCTTTGCCCTACTACCGCACTTACTACATGTCCTAGTAGAGCACATACCACTAATGAACCGTGCTCTGTTTTAAACATTAATAACTATGTCAATATTTAGACTAACATCACACTTACACAGTGAGTTGGTTTCCCGTGATCAACTCCAAAGGGCTTATCTGTAGGGCTGCTCCCTCTTAGCTGAATAGTCAAGTAATCGGTCCTTAAGAGTCTTAGTTGACCAATACTTTTTTAGCATATTAGTGGCTTTTTATATCTATTTTTTAAGCTGAATAAGTTACAAATATGCTCTGGACTAGATTTGAAGAGGTTCTTTTGCACAATTGCACACATCTGTTAAAGGGGAACTACAGCCAATTTCAGAATCCATTCATGTGGTTCCTATGACCTAAGACAGTCTAGAAAATATTAGTGAACATGAACAACTCTCTCCCAAATCCAAAAACCAGAGTGCTAAAACTCAAATTTGTGATGTCATCAGGTATTAAGTCTAAAGCTGCTCCATAGACAATGAATTGGGAAAGATGACACTGAGAACACCCAGGGAAATGTTCTGAGTGTACGGGTACATTTTCTGTTCCAGAGCTGAGAATATTACTATAGAATAAAGCTCATTTGACTTACATTCTGTAAGTCCATGAAATCAATCTCCCATTAACTGTTTATGGAACAGCTCCATACTTTATACCTGATGACATCACAGGTTTGAGTCTTACTTCTTTGGTTTCTGGCTTTGAGAGAGTAGCTCATTTTTTTTTAATTATAATGTATATATATATTAATAATATTGATCTTTCCTTGGCCATGGAAATAACATATTGGAATTCTTAATTTGGATGGTGTTCAACAGATTTGTCGATTAAATATTAGTAAATATTCTAAAATCATACTATTAGTCGACTAAAGTTTTCCTTCATCTTTTCACATCATGGGGTGTCACAGTTATAATACTGAGGAAAAACATGAAGTTATATATCGCATCTTATTACTTTTCATCCTTTGAAGACACTTAAGTGACAGAACTGAACACCTAGTCAATTTATTTCAGCTAATGTAAGTTCCCAATTCTCTCACTGGCATTTTAGTCAGTGAGGGGGGCTCAAACATAAATGCAGTGTAATGAATGTAGTGCTTGATGAATGATGGAACACTGGCAATGAGAAGGGACAGTAGAATGGGGTGGGGATGGGGTTAATTTAAGCCTCTACTATTCCACAAAATGTCTCTGCAGGGGCCTGTGGTTATAGAAACATTGGCAGCACTCTTACTAACACAATTGTGTACACAAACACGACACATGCACGCAAGTGCACCGCACAGGCGCACTAACGCTCACGCACGCACGCATGCTCACACACAGACTCATGGCCAAACAGGCTTTACAAAAAGCACTGGATCAGCAGTTGCCTTTCTGCGTGAAAACCAAAACAGCTTAACAGAGCAGGCTGAGTGACCCCAGCAGGCAACAACACACTTTAGTGTGAGGCCTTCTCAGGAAGACAGAATGAACAGGCCCATATGACCTTTACAGTGTGTTTACACTTGACCCCTTAACAAGGATAATGAATCACAAAACAACAATGTAGTTAGTTACAACTTGAGGCAGTTGTTAAAGTGTAATTACAAATATAGAACTTAGGTTTGCTGTCCAGTGCTACCTTACAACATTCGGCATTGTTTCCTTTTCTATGTCGTTGTCTCATTCAAAAATAAAGCTATTATTTGCTAAAAATAACCAGTGTTCCTATCCCACTGTAAATATAGCTCCTCGTTCATGGGAAGGAAAATAGAGACCCACCATCCAGGGCAAATGTCCTATTTTCACATCTCCTTCCACAGTGCTGGTATTGTGTTGTTAGCTTATGTAGACTTGGGCCACATAAAATATGTCGTCCTGCCAACTCACAAATAGTAGTTTTTCTCTTTTTTCCCCTCCTCCTTTGTACAGTGTTGTAAGGGAAAAGGGGGCAGAAGGGGACTGTTTTGCTGTGTTGTTTGTCAATGGAAACAACAGAGACTTCCTTCTCCTGTCTAGCATTTATCCGCAAACCCATTCCTGCCCACCACTGTCTCCCAGTCCATAGAGCTGACTGATTTGACATCTTGGGGGATGGGACTGTAAACCTGGCATGCAGAGCGGATGTTTAGCCTTCCAAAGTAAGTGTGAAACACGGAAACAAAGCCAAGCCACTTGAATGAACGACAAGAGTAGTGGTAGTACAGTACGTGAGGGAGATTCAGTCCCCTTCATCACACGCTGTACAGTCATCTGAGTGGCTTCAGAATACACAAGCGTTCGATCGCAGACACCCGTATGAGGAGAAGAAGAGAAGAGAATGAAGAGGACGAAGAGGTTATAGGACGAGCAGTAGATGAAAAAGGAGTGTGATGTGAGGGAGAGAGAGGAGTGGGAAAGCCAATCTGTCAGGGGACAGCTACTGCCTGCACCGTGATTCTATAAATTGCAGCTGATAGGTCACTTGGTGTTTAGCACATAGTGTAACACTCATCCCCCTGCCCCCCCCTTGCTCGCAATCACATGCAGTTCTGAGATGGGCTTCCGTCACTGGGCAGAGAAATTGTTATCTAAGTCCCCACCTCTTGTGCCACTTTCATCCCATGCTAAGTCTGACCCGCTTCAACTCTCGCCGATCTGAATTAAGTACCTTCATAGGGAAGAAAAACAACTTAACCTGTGCCCTAGGTCAATATCACACACATATTCTTTATCGCCAATTCTATCACTTTATCGGAGCCATTGCGTGTGTAGCCATAGCATTTTGAATGACATATTCAAATTGAATGTGCTATTTTGTTATGGCAGTGCCACTGCATAACATTACAAACAGGAACGTGGTAAGCTCCTTATTATCCTCATTTCTCTGTTCGTGACCTGCTGTATCTACAGGACACCTTGGACTCTGGTTTCATATAAAACTGAACAACACAGACTAGGGCGAGGTCTGGATATGCTAACTGTAACTGCATTATAACAAATAGGCTACCTGTTCAAGCATAGACTGTCATATGTTTTGTAAATCTGTGGGGCAGGTTTTCCCAGCCTTGAGGTTTTCCCAGCCTTGAGGTTGGGACCCCATGTGGGGTCCCCTGACTGGAAAACGGGTGGGGTGGGGTCCCTTTGATTTTTGTCCCACAGGAGAATAAGAGCTTTTGTATTTGTCATACACAATAATAATCATAATAATAACGATAGTAATAATAATAATAATAATAATAATAATAATATTAATAGCAATAATAATAACAAACAAACAAACAAACAAACACAAAATACACACAATTTACATGGGATTTAAATGTTGGGGTCATGGGGTCTTTAAAACCTCAGTTCACCTGCCAAAAAGGTTTAAGGACCACTCACACAGGATGTTGTTAAGAGTGAACGCTTCCCAGAGCAAAGATCTGAGCTGTTTTGTGGTGCCCCAGCATAAGGTTCGTGATTGCATTAACACATGTGATGACGCTTAGCCTGCATGGAAATGGCCCTGTACAATAACCATAACAGCTGTGGCCTCAGGCCAGTACTAGAAAGCCCACTCCACTTCAGTGAGTGACTGCAAAACCAAGATTTCATAATGAAGTGGTATAAATAGATTGAGGCGCACTCCCTATCATGGAGGGCTCAGCTGGCACTTACAGTAATAATCATAACCTATTCAAGATCCATAATCTATGGTGGAAGTAGTTATTGAAATGACCCTAGTTATAGCTACATGTAGCTTACTGAAGATATAAACCACTCAATCACCTTCTCACTTACTGTCACTGACTATATTGTTCACATCCACTGTGGCATGCAGTGTCCTGACCAACTGTAGGTGTCCTGCCCTTGTGAACTGGGGCGGGTGGTGGGAGGGTAGGTACCCTCTGTATCCTTGTGCACAAAAAAAAGGGATTACCTCCTGGCCTGAAAAAATACCTGGAAAGAGTTATTATGATCCCGTGCTAGGGGGTTGTTACAGAGAGTTCCAGCATGTAGGGGCTTATGATGTTGACTAGGTCAGATATTTGGCCCTTGATGTCTTTATTTCTGCCAACATGCTCACCTCTTTCCAACAACTTCCAATAATTTACAACTGCCAAACACACACACAATTTACTAACAAGCATATAGGGGCTGTAAATTCCTCCATGATATATGCTATAGGTTTGGAGCCAATGAATGTATTAATGGGTGCAGAGATTTGGTGTTTACAGTTATGTGCAATCATATCTGTATCATAGCCAGTTTGTCTGTTGGCTTAACATAACTCTTACACTGAACTAATAAATTGTAGCTTGTTTGTCAAATCCCTATTTGTGATAGGTAGGCTGAGAAGCATTTGAAAACAATCACGGCCATCGATATACCTCGTCCTCTTTTTCGTTCTTGAAACATAAACACGCCGCTCGTCTCTTGAACCCTTCGCCGTCATAAGTCCTTGTCTGGTTGGGCTTAAACTTCATCATATAGTATTCCAAATCTTCGCGTGCCAAGGAACCGTCAAAGGTGGAAGAAATCGAAATCAGGATCCAACCGGACCAGGTCCCGTTGACTGCCCAAGAATAGGAGAACAGAAGTGGAGCCCCACTATACTCCCAAGCACTTCTTCAGGCAATCCGAATTAAAAACTGCGCACTTTATTCATTCCCAGGCTAGGAAACGACATCAGTGTTTATCTCATGGTATATTCTACCTACCATGGTGGCTTAATGCTGCTGTCAACATACATGTCCCTACGCCAACTCTGTCGCATCTGTGGTCATTGAGCGCAGTCGAGTGCAGCAAGCAACTGATCTCAGAGCTGCGCAGTAGTGCAGTGCCTCGGCTACCTATCAGCTCGTGATTGCAGCTACGTTACATGATATGATTAGATGCCCATTATTAACTAGGCGTTTCTGAAACGAAACATGAATGAGGCGCATTTATCCAGTGGGCGGTTCAATGTGTTTGTAATCGTGATTGCGAAGCTACTTAAAAACGGTATTAATGTGCCTTGCAATGACAGTCCAGCTGTTTGCTCGATAAGGTAAAAGCTTAGCTAGCAGGAAGTGAGGCCACTGTATGTTAGCTATACCCCTATATAATTATGGTTCTATCCATATAATTATATATATTTAAAATAATAATAATAATAATAAAACATGTGAGGCCACTGTATGTTCTACCCGGTAAAAAGCAAGAAATGTTACATTTATCAGCTGTTGAGCTTTTTTCGGCCCTCCATTCCAACAAACACAAAAATTTACACACGTGCTGTGCCTATGTTGAACTGAGCTGGAAGCCGCAGTGTGGTGGTAGGCTACTTCCACCTTTATGAAGCCTTCAGTTATTGTAAAGTCTGCAAAATTGGGTGCACTCGAATAAGGGCTCCTGGGCGGGCATTGACGTACCGGCTGGGCGGAGTTGGCACTCGATTTAAAACGGTCCCGACCGGCGGCAGGGCCCCGACCATAGAAATATATCAAACTGACCTCACCGCTCAACGGCGAGAGGTGGCAGGCAAAGATAAGCCCACTTGGCGGAATGTGAATAAACCATAATGTCTAGAATTATATTATATTATATATTATATATTATGTATCCACAAGAAACATTTTAGTCAGTCCATGTGTTTACG
>OMKL01137274.1:0-11813 GCA_900302295.1 Parasudis fraserbrunneri
AGTACTGCAGCTGAGACCTACTGCAGGTGTTGACATGGCTCACTGAGGAGACATACTGACACACACACACACACACACACACACACACACACACACACACACACACACACACACACACACACACACACACACACACACACACACACACACACACACACACACACACAGCGCACGCACGCACACAAGTATGAAATATCCATGCATGCATACACGTTAGCTACTTTCACGTGACGTTTAAACGTGATCTCGGGGGGAGGGTGTTAGTGTTGGTATTCCCCTCACCCTGGCATTGACCCATTCACACACATGCTCACTGCTGCAGCAGGGAGCATATCGGAGCTTGAGCTCGTGAGCTAGTGGGTCGATGCTGTACTGTGCAGGTAAATAGATGTCCATGCAATTTGCACTTGATATGTTTTTCATTGCGTACACTAGCAGTGTTTGTTTTTTACACAGATGGGTGTAATTTGGTCTATTTGTTGCTCAATAACAATAATCTTGTTCTGACAAGGAAAACTCTATTTGGCCAGAATTGTTTGCTCTTAAGTCAGTTTATCAGGAATGAAAAAAAAAATCCTTATTTTCAGATTAACATTATTAAAGTCTGAAGGTCATGAAAAGTATTCAGCCAAGTGAAAAAGACAGTGTCAACTTTGAATTCAGATAAAAATAATTAAGAAACACTAAAATTGAACACCGGTATTGCAAACTCCTGCAAGCACCTTTATCACGCGTGGGGGTGGCTGTGGCATGTTTTCTGGGTCCTGAATTACTTTGACTGGACCATCGTTCACAATGCTGCCTCCCAGAAACACCTGAGTGGACACAGGGATGTGATCACACAGCTGCAGCACAAGTAGCTTCACATTTTAACTTTTTTTCATTTATTGTGTATTTGAAAAATATACAAATACATTAAAAAAAAAAATTTAAAAAAAATTAAGATCACATATTTCAGCCTTTGCGATATGGATATTGTGTTCTTTAATATTGCAATATCAATATGAATTTGATACAAACCTAGTGGGAAGTGCTAGTTATTTCTAAAAGGAATATTAGCTGTCAGTCAGACCTGGCCAACCAGACGCGGCTTCCTCCTGTCTGTGATGTCATACTGCCGGATGTCCCCGTGCAGCCAGTTATTTAAGTAGAGGAAGCGATCATCCAGGGAGATCAGGATGTCTGTTATCAGGCCTGGGTAGAGAGGGGGAGCAAGACCATCAGTCAGTCTCTTTAACAGATCAATCAATCAGTCAGTCAAATTACAGCTCGAAATTGTTAATGAAAATAACATAGTAACTTGTACCATATATTCTGTTCACATGATGCCTTTCACTTGGATAAGGATGTTAGGCTACTTAAGTTTTGCCCTCAACCCTCATCCTTCGACTCACCTGGCCCCCGGCTGGGGACCCAAGTTTGAAAACCACTGCTTTAGAGTATGTTATTTCTGTAAAATAACATTATTATTATTATTATTATTATTATTATTATTGTTATTATCATATACCTTTTAAATGGAATTGCGTTGCTAGGGAACAACTTCAGTCCAAGTTTATTTCCTGTCAGCTATTGTATTAGCAAACACTGCATTATTATTATGATTATTATTATTATTATTGTTATTATTATTATTATGATTATTATTATTATTATCATTATTATGATTGTTATCATTATTATTATTATGATTGTTATGATTATTATTATTATTATTATTTCATTCATCCATTCATTCATTCATTACTGCCTTGGGCAGCCACACACCCACCTGGCATCTCCGGCAGGACCCATCCCTCCACCTTCTTATTGGGAACCTTGATGACTCTCTCTGCTGCCCAGTCTCCTTTCTGGCGACAGAGAACCACATCAACAGAACATCTAGGCTATTGTCTTAAGATCTTCCCACTCATGACCTTACCTGGTCAATCGCCACAGTATACACTAACAGGGGGCGACAGTGGCTCAGTAGGTAGAGCCGTCATCTGGTAATCTGAAGGTTCCCGGTTCGATCCCCGGCTCCTCCTGGCAGTGTGTCGAAGTGTCCTTGAGCAAGACACTTAACCCCTAACTGCTCCCGATGAGCAGGTTGCCACCTTGCATGGTTGCCTCCGCTGTCGGTGTGTGAATGTGTGAGTGAATGGGTGAGTGTGAGGCATAAATTGTAAAGCGATTTGGATAAAAGCGCTATATAAATGCAGTCCATTTACCATATAACAGCTCGTGCAACGGTCTGACTATCTGAAGTAATAATGACATATTCACTTAATCTGAAGCAATAATGAGATTATTACTTAAGTATTAATGACAAAATTACTTAATCTGAGGTCATAAATAAATTTGATTTTCTATTGACTTTGTTCTACTCTAAAGACATTTTTGACCAGAGAGCCATCTCCTGCCTGTCACAAATTCAAGACAACAGGCAAAATCAGACCCCCCTCACACACAGACTGACAGTCATACATTTGTGAACTTATATAATGGGTTTCAAATGGGTCATGGGGCCAGGAAACTTACCCAGCACATAAGGAACCTCGCAAAACCTTTGATCAAAGAACAAAAATGGAAATCAACAAAATCAGAGTTAAGTGGGCTTACACGGAACAGCGGCGATAAACAACACAATCCTATACTGACCCGAGTCTTATAGAAACGGAAGACGGTTGATCCGAGGGCGCAGCCCACGTAGCCCTCGGCGGCAGCCGGATCATGGAGGAAGCGTACCTCCAGCGGGATGGCGCCCTCTTCCCCCAGATCCAGAGTCTGCAGCTTCTTATGAGTGGTCCAGTCCCAGATGTGGATGCAAGTACCATAGTGACCTGAAGAACACATCGATAACTTACTGCAGCAGGTAGTTGAAAGCATGAATGAATGGATGAATGAATGAATGAATGAATGAATGAATGAATGTGCCACGCCTCCACTAGTAAAGTGAGAGAAAAGGGCTAAAAAAAGGCAAAAATAATAAATTAAATTAAATTATATATATGAAACGTTGGGAAGCCACTTGAATGCAAAAGTGAAATATTTTATTTAAATAGCGCATAGATCAGGAAGCGTAATGAAGGCAATAGAACACAACAATTGGATAAAGATGCAGTCTATACCTGCAGTACACAACGTGACAACGCATCTCAAGCTAAAGCTCTTCTTCAGGCAGCATTTTTAATGTGTCATCATTGTCACATACTGTGGGTGGCCCAAATTCCACATGGCACCAGTATAAAAGAACAAAAGCAAAAGCCCGTGGGCCAGTGCTCCTCACTGGGGAAGTCCCACCGAGCACAGAGCCCACAGCCACATACAAACACACTCTCTGGTACAAACATATTTGGTGAGGTGGGGCCAGATCAGGTCAGGTCATGTGTGCTATGAAAGCCACACTATACTGTGTGCTGTATATGGATGGATCTGAATCTTGAGTTTACATTTCAAGAGGTTGCAATAAACCAGGTATATCTTGATAAAGAGCTAAGGCCAGGTCACATGGGCAAACCATAGTCAAGTAGCACATCATTTTCCAAATTGCGCTGAATAGTGCAATTTGCGATCTGACTGACGCACCTTCTTTGACGTGTGCCGGGTTGAAACAGTCAAGTAGAGCTTTGGGCGCTCCCCACTCCGAGCTTATCATCACATTGTGGCGAGGCTGGTACCAGAAGTCGTATCCGAAGGGCGCAGCTTCGCCCGGGAGCTCCCAGTTGCCAATCACCTCGAACGTCTCACCGTCCACCAGGGCAAAGCCACCTGAAAGGATATTGGTGAAATGCAGTTGAGTACAATTACTGGGGTCATTTTCATCTGTGGCCCATCACTGAATTATTGATCTTTCCATATGGATTTTTTTTTATTGAATATAAAATTACTAAAGTGTTCAAAATACATACTTTTCACAATGACACCATACCCATTGGATGCAGGGGCATAAATACAAGGGGTGCAACTGCACCCAGGCCCATGGTGATGGGGGCCTAAAGAGGGCCCCCACCCAAGATTGAATAGTACCCACACACCACGTAAAAGCAGCTAGGGGGGGGACACCCCATATCAATTCTGGAACCCGGGCCCCTTGTGAGTCACTTCTGGCTGTGGCTGTATGCCACATCGGTAAAGGAGGTGCAGGGTTGGGTTCAGTTCACTCTCTATTCAATCAATTCAGGAAGTCGATTTTCTTTAAAATTACAAAAAACATTTAGCATCTGTTGAATCGTACCGTGTTTTGCTATAATGAATCGTGATACACAAGCTTGTTGTCTTAATTGTTGTTAAATGTTAAAAAAGTACATTAACATTCACTAACATGGATTAACTAACATGATTTTCCATATATATAAGCAGATATCGTGATATATTGCTATTGCAAAAAAAAAGTTGTTTCACCATATGGCCCAACCCTACTCCCTGCTTTGTTTTGTACCTTTGCCGTTGCCATGGCCATCCCCAAGGCAGCTGAGCATGATCTGACCGTTGGCCAGGCAGTGTGAGGTATGGGGGTTGGACAGGCCGCACTTCCAGAGCAAATCTTGGGGCTCCACAATCTGAAGGAAGAGCCAAATAAAAGTTTTGGAGGTAGTTACAGGATTATACACTTCACGAGGCAACATTCTGACAAGAGTAATGACTTAATGTGCTCGTTACGTGCCTATCTGTACCACCCTATACTAGTGCCGCTCCATCTTAGTCGACTAGTCGACTAATCGGTTGATATGGTCTTAGTCAACTTTTTATTAGTTTGTAAGTAATTTATTATTAGTTTATTAAATTTGTATAACTCGAATAGTCATTTGCTCATGCTTTTCATGCTTTTCTGTCATGCTAAATGAGTTATTTTAATTATTTCCAGGAAAACTAGAGGTTCTTCTGTATACTTGCATGTGGGAAACAAAAATGTTATAGATTTGTCAATGAAATCAACAAATCGATTTGGCTAGTCGACAAACTCCTTTGACTGTTGGTCGACCAACAATTTGTCATGGGCAGCCCCAACACTTCATGAAGCATTATTCTGACAAGATCAAACAACTTATTATTGTGCTTGTAGTGGCACTCTGCACCGCATCCTTCATACCTCTACGTTAAACAGCGCGATACCTTTTTTCTATCTTTCTGTTTTCTTCCCCCAGCTTGTGAGGACAAGCGAGGACAAGTATGTAACAGTATGCTTGTTTTATCATAAAATCTCTTTGTTGTACATTTTGTATCTTGCATATCATCTGTCTTCTTTCTTTGTTTTCTCATTGTGAAAAGAATACCAGCGCGAGAAAGAACGGTTCATCAAGTTACATGAGCTAGTTGAGAATACGGCTATAAAAAAAAAAGAAGGTGGACAGTGGACTACACTTTACCCAAAGTTTTCCATCTCCAACTCCTGCACTAAACCAAAGTTTCCTCTTAAAAGCTGTTGCGCAAGCTATTTTAAATGTTTCACCGGATGATACATATGCTCGGTCGTGCACAGCCAGCGCCGGTACTGCCGCTCGCTTGTCATCAGAACGGACAGTTTCACCCTTCGATGACCTTTTTGACGTTTTCACCTTGTGTATCCTTGGAGCGCGTGGGTCCGTGCCCACGTCCACCGCGTACACGTGCGAGGAGATAAAAGCAGGGAGGATGAGTAGATTGCGCTTCTTGGAGGCGTCACCGAAGCAGCTGCTGCAGGTGTTCCAGCCCGTGTGATGGAGCTCGTCCCTCAAGTTGGGCATAGGCAGTCGGTGAATCACCTGGTCGGTGGGCAGAGAGAGCACGCTACATTAGGTAATGATTACATCACGTGTTGTGTCTACGAAATCTGTTGGTTTAAACGGAAATTAGAGTAGAGGTGAATACGCACATCACTTTTACAATTACATACAATGTGAAGCAAATCCAGAACATTAAGCAATAGCGCTGCTATTATGCCTACTATAGTTTATTTACATTTAACCAATAAATTATTAAACTAAGAAATTAAATATTATAATTACAAATAATTACTTGTTATTGTCAGAAATCACCATATACTTTCGGATCATGTCTATGTAATTACATAGCTATTACCTTGTAATTTGTGTACTGTAATGTAAAGTAATGCTGAGAATTTTTTCCAAATGGGGTTGAGTATTTTCCTTTCATGTATTTGTACATAATTCATGCAGTTTGGAAAGGAAAGCATGTGAGGTAACTTGCACAAAGCCTTTTTTCTTTCTTCACAGGTCATCTCCAACTCTTAACAATATTTTATTTTATTTTATTTTATTTATTAGTTTATCAGGGACAGTAGTTTAGTTTAGTTTATTAGGATCCCCATTAGCTACAGCATAGCTGCAGACATTGTAACAGGTTAAAAACATGAAACAGGTGCATTGCATTAGCCACAGCTAATTTGCAACCCCTGCTTTTGAGTTGTTGTTTTCTAGTTAATTGCCATCTGTTAACATTGCAGTTAAATATTTGCCATTTACAATAGTAATATTTTATTTTAGAATTCATAGTATTCATAGTATTCAATCCCAGACATCTTGGTCACAAACAAACAACAATTTATTTTTATTATTTGTTTGTTTTTTCTCACTATTCATAGTATTTGACCGCAGACATCTTTGTCAGCGAACAGGTGATATCATTAAATGACAACTGTGGCTAATGAGCTGTGGCACTGCGCCATTTTGTATGGCAAAACACGTCATGAGAATACTATGAATTCTCATGATGTGGTGTCATGCCAACCAATATGGCACAATGCCACAGCTCATTAACCACAGTTGTCATTTATTAATGATAATCACCTGTTCGCTGACAAAGATGTCTGCGGTCAAATACTATGAATAGTGAGAAAAAACAAACAAATAATTAAAAAGTCCAAGTTTCTTGAAATAGTAATGGATGAGAAAAATAAACAGTAAATGAAACACAGAAGAGATGGGAGGGGACATATCTCAGAAGCAGAGGTCTTAACCACAACCACATGTATCATCTTTGACCGATAGCCTACAGCGATTTCAAGGGTCATGGGCCACCCTTTCGATAAGATTTTGTCCCAGGGACACCCCCACACTCCCCACCCCCATCTTGTTATACTTGTTGCTTGATATGATTTAATCCAGAATTCCATAACTTTCTATGCTGTAGGGTGGGAAGATAGCAGTGGAGAAAGTGAAACCTCTGATCAGAATAGACATTCTTATACAGTACTGTACATCACCGAGCTAACTTCCAGTGAATAAAATATTTGTGAAATTTAACTGTTCCCAATTTTGCGGGGGGACACACACCCTGGAACCTCCTCAAGCACCCCACTTTGAGAACCACTGTGACGGGTCATAATGATGACGGCAGATGACAAAGTCTGCTCTACTGTTCGCTTTTCATTGGAGCCGGGAAACTATACCTGACAGTATAAGGGAGACTTGGGGTCCACGTCTACTGTGGCGAGGTAGTCAGGTTTCTGGATGCCTGTATTGCGGTAGATACAGGGCAGATAAATGATCTTCTCCCGGGGTCCCTCTGCAAAAACAAAGGTTCTATATTATACAGCCCTTACAGAAAAAAAAAACATGTGAAATTCACATGTGGAAAAAACAAACACATCACATAAAAACTAGTTGGTAACAAAATACGACTAGTCACTATTCTAGCAACTAGTAACAATGGAATAGTGACTGGTGAAAAGTAGAATAACACCTCGTCACAAACAAATGATTACTAGTGACAAATGAATAAGCACTAGTGGAATTGTATAATGAAAACAGTGACTAGTGGGTATTGAAAATGTGATATCTGGAAATAGTTGTATGTAATAAATAAATACTAGCACTTATTCAGTTGTTACTCGCTAGTATAGGAACAAAAAGTAAAAACCAAATTAGTCACTAGTCATTATTAAATAAGAACTAGTATCTTTTTTATAGCAACTAGTAACAATTTACAAAGTTACAATAGAGACTAGTATCAGGTGGAATAGTGACTAGTGTTATAAAAAAACAAAAAAAAACTACTAGTAGCAAATTTTTTGTGACTAGTGCCTTTTCTGTATAGCACCTAGTAACTATAACATACAATAGTGACTAGTGTCAGGCGGAATAGTGACTAGTGTTAGCTAAAAAGTACTCGTAGCTAATTTTTAGTGGCTAATGACAGGTGTCTTTTTGGGACAGGCCCTTGGTTGATATGCATAATGTGTTGTAGATATCTAAATGCAGAGAAGTGACTCGTATATAACAGTTATATAACAGTTACTAGTATCTAATAGGAAGTACTAGTAAATTTTTAGTGACCAGGGCCATAAACTGGCCAATCAGAAAAGCTGATCTGGTGGTGTATAATACCCCCAACACACTGCGAGTGGCAGCAGAGGCATCCAGTGGGAAACCTGTATTCAGTATTCAGTAACCTAATTCCAACTGCATAAACTCACCACAGGGCAGTGCAACAAAACTGCACCTACAAATTGGCATGGGTATAACTAAAGTGACCAGTAAAAACCAAATTAGTCACTAGTCACTATTAAAATAGTTACTAGTATCTAAAAAACAAGCACTGGTGTCTCAATTGTTTCTCGTAAGAATGGAATAGTGACTAATAAAAACCAAATAAGTCACTATGCATGATAAATATAGTTACTAGAACTTTTTAAATTGTTACTAGTAAGAACAGAAAAGTGACTAGTAAAAATAATATTAGTCACTAGTCACAATTGAATAAGAACTAGTATCTATTTCATAGCAACTAGTAATGTTCCATTAAGGTGGAATAGTGACTATATGTATATATATATATATATATATACATGTACATATATATATATATATATATATATATATTATAAATGCTAAAATGGTCTGTCATATGCTGTTGTGGTTGTCACTCACTCTTCACAGCATCCAGGGGGCTTTTGTAGCCTGGTCCACAGTCTTTACAGCCTTCTGTGAAGGAAACCAAAGGAAAACAACACAGCACTTTTGGTACAAGCAAGACCATGATAGGATAAAAAAGGGGGGTTCTGATTGCAACAAAGACCCTAGGAAAACTTTAGTGGGGGGGGGGAACAAAACATGGGGGTGCGCGGGGGGCCCCTGGTGGCAACCGCGTGGTCTGCACATAGCAAGCAACGGCCCTGCTCTCGCTAGCCATCTGTAAACTTGGACAATCAATTTATTTAGCGTATATTTCTAGATGCTGGGGGCTGTCTGCCTATGGCACCTCCACCAGTTCCCTATAGACCTTTTCAGAAGAATTCCATTGCTAGGGAAACAGCTTGAGCCCCAGTGTATTTCCTGCCAGCTATTGTATTAGCAAACACTGTAAAAGGAAGTAAACTTGGGCTGAAGAAGAGTGTTTATGAAAAGGTCTATACACTTGCTCACTGTGTGTACTATCTGTAGATATTTGATGACTATGTAAATAGGACTCTTGTGCTTAATCCTGCATTTATATCTCTCATCTTTATTGTATTATATTTCACTGAGAACTATTTGCCACCAAAATGGTACACTTGCCATAATAGGTCTTAAACACAGGATAGGTGTGCGTTTTCACACAGGGCTTATGTAACTGAAGCCCCAGACAGACAGGTTTGTGGTTTTTTGTGAACTATCTCGACTTGAAGGAATACTAATACACTATAATGAAGTTAATTTATTATACCCATAATCTTACGTACATACCAAAACAATAAAGATATCTTGTACAAATTAGTTTGGTTTGAGAGTTATTGAGTTAAAAAGTTAAGATGTGTGATGTCATGATGATGTATATTATTCTAGGAAGTACGGATGTCATAATACCAGAATTTTGACAGCTGATGCCAAAACCACTAAGAAAAATAGTTACAAGTATCTATCCATCTCAGAGTCTCGTATCACTAGACTAATTTTTCGAACTGTACTGCTCCTTGGCTGAAGGAAAACAAAAGGTTAGAACATACGACACACACACACACACACACACACACACACACACACACACACACACACTTAACGCCACCACATTCCTTGATGTAGAAACTCAGTTTAATAATGGAGAGCTCCCGGCTGTGCATCGGCCATCTTTTATTCATCACTCCCTCTCTCTCTCTCTCTCTCGCTCTCTCTCTCTCTCTCTCTCTCTCACAGGGACAGCTTTCTGCTGGTTAAGCAAGTGACTCCAGTGGCATTCCTCTGCTCAGCTGTGAAGCGGTGTGCTTGTGGACTACCTCTCAGCAAAGTAGATGGGATTGCGGAGAAGAAGCGTTAGGTCAACGTTCAAATGAATTTTCACAGAAGAGATGAGAGAGAGAGAGAGAGAGAGAAAAGAATGAGTCTGTGTGAGTGTGTGTGCGCACAAGCATTTGTGTATGTGGGAGAGAGAGAGGGCATTCGTCACCTATGACTCAGAGTTGATGGTTTGTCACAGTGCATGCCACAACATTACGCCACTTGACATAATTATCTGTATATCACTCAGGCATAAGCCACTATCGCCTCATCCTCATTGAACATGTAAATGAGGCTCATTTGAATGAGAAACTAGGGTGTTTTGGCAGGAAACATTGACTGTTAGAGCTCGTACACAGCTTGGATTTGTGTGAAATGCAAATAGGGACGTTGGAGTGGTAATACATGTGTGGAAGTATTTCAGAGTAGCATTTTATGGAGATTACTTTGACTTTCAATGCTCCTTATGCCTTCTCTGCGCTATCTTTTAATAATCACCTCGTTACTATGCCATTATTCGATGACACTTGTTGGTTCAAGAAACTGACAGTGTTGTCAACACTGTGACAACAACTAGACATAATACTCTCTTATGCATTCATAGAATACACAAGTGCCGTGAACTTAAACAGTAGCAAATCCCAGCTCTCAATGCACTGAATATTGCCCAGAGCTTATTAACTCAGCACACTGAAAGAGCACAGTGTTATACAGTCCCAAACAGGGTGTGCTGACAGGATGTGTTGTCTTTAACGAAACGTTAAAGTAAAAAAAGAAAAATATATAAAAAAAAAAGAAAAAGAAAAAGACAAATTGTGTTACTACTAAGGTGTCCTGTTTTCTTTTTTCGGACACACCAGTAACCATGGCCGGATTATGCCACTAGGGGGCCCCGGGGGAAGAAAGATAAAGGAAATCTGACAGAATTGGTGCCCTTGTACTTTTACCACAGTGGGGCCTCTTTCAAATAACATTATGCTTGCATGGGCACATCTTCCAGTTGAAATGAGTGAGATGGAGCCATTCATCTGCTCACGGACCTGGGGCTCTCCAGGACTGATGGTCTGGAACACAGGGCATTTGCCTGGTATGCCCAGTCAGTAATCCAGGCATGCCAGTAACACACCCGCATGTGTTTCATTCAGGAGAGCGTTATTCTGTTATTCTTTTAACCTTTCCTAGAGGGAAAGCGCCTCATATTAATACACAAAGGGAATTATTCAAGTCCAAACTCTGAAAGTATTCTTCCAAAGTAAAGCGAAGGGAGGGAGGGTGGAGAGAGAGAGAGTGTGTGTGTGTGTGTGTGTGTGTGTGTGTGTGTGTGTGTGTGTGTGTGCCTGTGTCTACAGTATATAGTACGTGCATGTGTGCGTCAGAAAGGGGAGGGGGTGACTGTAAGGGAGAGGGAAGGCCAGACAGACAACTATAATAAATCAAATGAAATATGCAGAGGAGAGAGAGAGAGAGAGAGAGAGAGAGAGAGAGAGAGAGAGAGAGAGAGAGAGAGAGAGAGAAAGAGAGTTTCATGTTCTTTAAAGGTGGAAAATGTAATGCCGTCAAAATTGAATTGAATTGAATTGAATTTGAATTGAATTGAAATACTTTATTATCCCGTAGGGAAATTCGGTGCACAGTTTGCTC